>JBAJHX010000042.1:13213974-13234621 GCA_037176925.1 Amniataba percoides | reverse complement strand
CCCCCCCCCCCCCCCCCCCCCCCCCCCCCCCCCCCCCCCCCCCCCCCCCCCCCCCCCCCCCCCCCCCACCAAACACACCACTGTCCTTGTGTTAAATAGATGTCACAGAAGAGTTGTTATTTATCTCAATGGTGGCTGGCTGGAAACTTTGAAGACCTGTGGAGGTGTTTAAGGATGATAAAGGTGGCACACTAATGCAGCATGCAGAGCGATGGCAGGCATTTGTGTGTGTGTGAGAGAGAAAAATATGTTCACGTAGAATGGGAGGAAAAATGGAAGCAAGGGGGAAACATGGAAGAGCATTTCTGTTGCATTAATTTGGGCTCTGTGGCTGATTTGCAATGGGCTTACAAAAACATGAAGAACAGGTAGCCTTATCAAGGACTACTTGATGGGCTCCAGCGTTCTGCATTCAAGAGTGTGTGTGTGTGTGTGTGTGTGTGTGTGTGTGTGTGTGTGTCCCAACCAAAATACATTCATGGCCTTTGAAAACGTTCGTCAATGCCGTCCGTCCTCAGCAAAGTGCAGCAGAGCTGGAGGCAGACGGGGCTGAAGCATTCAAAACGTGTTGTCGGGCAGATTGATGTGCCCCTAGCGCGGGTCGCTAAGCAGTCAGCAGAGGCAGGCCAGTGTTGTGACAGGGTGGGTTGAAACAGCCATCACACACAATCACACATCCACAGTCCTTAAAATCGCTACCTGTCTGCTAATTTTATCCCTCACTATTTATTTTTACTGTGGATAAATTGGTGACAGCAGGTCCCCCAATGAGCCAGGGTGTTTTCAGATTGTGGAGGTGACAGCAGTTGCTGCTAATTTTAGGTGAGAGATGTCATCTGTGGAAAATTGAAAAAAAAAAAAAAAGAAATCACTCAGCATCATGGCGGCTGGTGTATCGACTGGAGAACTGGAGACTTGTCTGGTGAATGCCGGCGAAATTAAATGTTTGTTTAGCAAAGTCGAAATGAATTAGTAAAGCCAAGGCTGGCTGAACATGCAGGTCCTCAGGGAGGCGCTGTTGCTCATATCTGTCTCCTTTATTACGGGAAGCGGAGGAAAGAATGTGTGTCAGTCATTGTTGTGAAGGTGTAGAGATGTATCACTTTAGATTCAGTGGTCGTCTAATTGACAGAATATTAAATCATTGAGGGAACCTGTTTGCACCTTTGAAGAATTTGTTAAAAAAAAAAAAGCTGACACATATTTAATGAACACCTAATTTATGAAAGTGACACTGAAATATGTCTCCCTGGGACCACTTGGGCTCAGACCTCATCTGTGATACTGCGAAACTCCACCATCAAACCTAGTTTTTCTCTGCCTTTCTTGTAGAAAATAAAAGTGATTAAATGGAATGGCTTGACAACGGATGCTCTTTTTATATACCGAGACTCAGTAATTGACAACAACCTGCTCACAATGGGAACACGCCCTCTACTTCTCCCTTGAGCACCACTCTCCCCATGTAATCGCTCGCTCTTTTACATACGTTTCTTGTCATGTGTGAGTTTCAACTCTCCACCCATTTGATTCACTCCACTTTTGGGCTGCTTTCCTGCTCTGCCAAAGGCCCTGAACACTCTGCACAACTCCTTGTTCCTGTATTTATTTGTTTCTTCTCTTCATCCGTTTGGGGCCGACTCATTCGTTTGATTCAAACTGATTCTGTCTGTTTTTTTTCTTTTTGTGAGTGTGTCGTTGCTATGGCAGCATCTTTTTGGAAGGATAAGCCCCGCAAAGATTTCAAACCTGGAGCTTGTGCTTTGTTTTGAGCAGCTTGTGTGCACGCGCTCCAGTGTGTGTCTGCGCACATTAAGGGCGGCAAGATTAATCAAAAAAGCAACTGACAACTCTGTATTGATGACGGCAATGTCCAAATTGCTGGAGGCTGCAGTTCTTTTCCCCCCTTTTATGATAAAGCCCAGTAAACAGTGTTCTCTGGTGCTGAGCAAAATCCAGACATGAAATCGTTAGGACCAAATACTTTATTACATTCAAAATCAGCTAACCTAAGCATTAGAATATCTTATGTGGGCCAATATTTTGCAGCTGGGGGGGAGCATCTTCTGATATTATGCTGTCTGTGCGTATGTGGTGGTGAACGCTATTGATCTGGCAATTTTCTTTTAGAGTTATTGAAAGAGTGAAAGTAAAAGATGATATCATATTGTTGAGGATTGCTCTCTGAGACAAGTACCTCCATCTGAACTGGCTCAGCCTGTCAGTGTGTCTGTTTTGCTGGGATTCTCTTAGAGTGCAGGTCTCCCACAGTCCCTCCACAGTGGCCCATCTCTCTTCTTTGTCTGAGCCTGTTGAATGAGATCTTTGCTCTCTGGGGGTGCAGGATGGAGACGAGGGGTTAGAGCCATTACTCGTCTTCGCTCCATTCTTCCTCTCCCTCTGCCTCAGTCTTCCTCTTTTTCTCTATATTGCAGTATTTTCTGCTATTGTGCTCAGCCCTCCTCATTGTTTCTGCCTCTCGTGTCTTTCCCTCACGCGCTCCCCTCCAAGCGCCTCTTCCTCCGTCTTCCTGTCTGTCATCAAACCACCCCGTTGTCCATCAACCCGAAGCGAACAGCGCCATGGTCGTCCCCAGTGGGCTCATTAAGGTTAGATCAAGGTCGAAACACTCTCTGACACATTTTGATCAGGAACAAAACAAGAAAAAAGTCTGATGCTCGCTTCCAGAGTCTCCAGCCAACAGCGGCAGCAACCTTCACATCACCACATATCCCATCTCCTGGTAGAACCAGACTGACCACCGGCCAAGATCAATGAACATTTGCTCCTCCTCTGTTCAGAGAGATAAAAGGAAGTCCCACAGACAGCGAGAACCCCCCTAAACTTTGACAGTGTAGGAGGCTGGATTGAGCTCCATTTTCTCTTTGACAAAAGACAACCTGTAAAGATTCAAACCACTGTCGAGAGATTTTTGGACAGATAATTCCATTCATAATAGAGGTGCAGGGCTACAATGGGATTTCATGCTTCTGTGTTCCAGTGTCAAGCCTGAATTGAAAGCGTGATACAGATTTGATGGAATCAACAGCGGTGGAGTCAGCAACAGCCGGGATTAAATACATCCTGCTTTCCGGCCAATCAGATTGACTGACAGTCGGAATCCATGCCGGTCTGAGCGGTGCGGTTCATCCCTCTGGCAAACTGAGTGACTTCCCTGTATTCCTCTGGTGCATCCTCGTGAATTCTACCTATGTGCTTGTTTTTTGTCCTTAATACCCTTCTGCAATCCTTTTCATAGTCCAGGGATTTTACACACAAATCTCACCGCAACATAACTTTGGAGATTAATGTGTTTATGAAAAATCCTTTTTTGTTCCCCTGTGTTATTCCTGACAGTCTTGTGCCATTTCTCTCACATGCACAGCACTGCAGTGCATGTTTATCTCATGAGCACACACACTGTGTGTTGCTCTACGCCATCGATGGGGACGTGGAGAAATTGAGTGAGTTCTGGTATTGATGGCATCTCAAGGTCAGGAGTAGTCACATCCTCGCGAGTATTTCACAGTAAAGCCTCAGCATTGCAAACAAGCTGCAGGTCAGTGGGTTCAGAGACAGGCAGGTAGGTAGGTGACCATTCCTGCCCTCATACCCCAAACACATACAGAGTGGAGGAGAGAATGTGCTCTGAAAGTCAAGTCACCATGGATGTCACAAGAAATCGCAAAGAGCAGCAGCGGCGAGTTGAAGAGCAAACAGGAGGGTGTTTCAGAAAAGCAGGCTGTGAGGGAGCATACTGTACAATGGGGAGAGAGAAAAGGAGTCCCACAACATCAGAACACCGCCATCTCTATTTTGCACTCCTAACATCTGCTATATGCTACCTCTTCCCTGCTGTTGCACACACATTAGTATGGGCTGACACACCACCACACATATTAGTATGAGCTGTCAGCCAGAGCCCTAACAACTAGCTAGAGAAAGACCAGTTGAATGGTAATGCTGGCAAAGGAAGCAGCAGTGGCTGTGTTGGCCAACATGCTGAAGTGTTATCACTGTGGCTGCACTGTATAATGATGAGGGTTGTTGTTGCACACACATTTCCCTCTTGTGCGAGCGCATGCACGCACACACATATACCGGCCTCAGTCAGTCAAACATAATGAGCCTCAGTGGCGGCGTAACCGGTGGCTGTCCCGTAACACAGGCTGGGCTGTTACCCATTTGATGTCCATCTGCTGACACAAGTGACGGTGGGTCGCGGCAGTTGGGTTTTGAGGCACGGCCAGAGCAGAGCTAATGGAAACACTCGAGGATGCAGAGATACCAGTCGTTGCTCTTAATCTCCCCGGGGTTACTACCGCCGTTAAGAGGGCTGCCTGGAGGAGCTCTGGATGAGCTGTTTTTAGCAACATGGTGACTAGTTCCTCCACTGGTAAGACAGTTACTGTTTTGGCTGTCGCGCGAGTGTGTTCCTGTGTGCGTGTGCGTGTGCGTGTGCTGCTGCACGTCACCTCTTCAACCTCGCTCTGAGAATTTGAGCCTCAACCCCCTCCATGTCCAAACAAATGAAGCGTTTCAAGTACTTCTGTGTGCCGTCCAGTTGATGCATTGTTAGGCTGCTGGGCTTTAGCTGTCGTGATGGCGCCCGCTAATGAAAAGAATAAGCCTGTTCTTACATACTGAATTAGAATGTCTCTTCCCTGACAGGCCTTTGCTAGATTTTGGTTGTGTTTGTGTGTGTGCGTGTTTGCTGGTTAGGAACGGCAGAGACACGACAGTGATGAATGAGCACCAGAATGGCAGCATCGCGCTTTTGCGCTCGATGATGCCAAAGCAGGCAATGATCGGCGCTGTTATTGTCACAATCAGCAAAGAAAATGCTAACCCTCAGGATGAACGGGGATACAGGCATGCATACAAACACTGACACACACACGACAGTGAAAGGTTCTGCCTTTGTGCACACACTAAAGAGCAAACGCCTCAAAACCTTTGGCACGCCTTTCTCCTTTGATTTGTTTTATCCAAAGGCACTTTTTGTTTTCTCTTAATATTTAAGGATGCGGCAAGTGTATTCTCCATCCTTCATAGAAAACAATGCGTGTTGGTTGAATCATTCATCTGCAGCTCTTCACACTGTCTCTCAAGGCTGAAGCAATTCCTCTGCTGACAAATGGTGGCAGGAAAGAGGGGCTAAATTCCAGTGTGTGCAGATCACTCCTAGGCCAAACAACACTGCATGAGCAGATTTTTGTGCACTTTACTTGCACAGGTAGCAGCTCCCAGCACCAGGAACATAAATGTCAGTGTTTTGACTCGTACCGAACATTATTGAGTGCACTTATCTGCTACCCTCAGGCTACAGTATCTTGGAGAAAATGACTCATCTTCCCTGTGCAGTGCCCTTCATATGTCCCCTCTGACTGTCTGGAATTTACCAAAGGTGTAAGGAAGAGGGAAAACAGTGTTAAGAGCAAGGATACAGATATTAAGAGAAATTAAGGAAAGAGAAGGAAAGAGTGATCAAGATAGGACCATAGATTAGGAATATAAGTATAGGAAGAATTGACTATAAAGGTAAAGTAGAGAAATGTATAGGTGACACAGAAAAAGGGAAACAGCTCATCAGTAGAGGTAGAAATATAGGCTCTCCTCCCCTTAATTGATAAAAGCTTTGCTAGGATATAATATGTTAGCATGTATTGGTTTTAGATGGCCAGATGTAGTGGGGTTGGGGTGGGGGTTTCTGCAAAGCCAAAGACCTGGGAAGAAAGCAACCAGAGCTCCCCTGGTGCCTACATGAAACAATCTCTTTCCATTTGGACTTAAACTCCAGGGACTTGGAAATAAGAAGGGGAGCAGGAGAAGGGGGCGGCGATTTAGAAGGCTGCAAGTCAGCAGGATTTCCTTGGCCCTGGTTTCTCTTTTTTTTCTTCCCTGCTTTTTTCTCCCTCTCCCTTTGTGTTGAATAAACACATCTCAAAGGATGAGCTCTATCCCTGCACACTGGAGAACGTGCTTCAAATTCTTGGAGGTAGAATAGCCGTGAGGTTGTGTAAGTGCGGTTGATGTGTATGCGTGTGCTTGACTCCTTTTGAGATTTTCTTGACAAGTAAATATCTGAATTGATTTTCCAAAGGTCTCTGAAAGACTGCCCTGCGGATCGCATTCTTGACAACTTATTTTGCAAGACTTTGACAAATCTGAAGAGGTGGAGGGGTATTGATTCAAGTAGGTGAGCCGATAGTTCATGATATCACTAACACGAAGGAATTCCCATCAGAGAATTATTGGATTGTTCAGGTCAATTTAGTTAATCACACAAGGGAATTTGATGGGTTCCCAATATTCAGTCGCCAAAATCTGACTTTGTCCTTTTTTTGTTACCCTCCTAACCTCCACCCATTTGTACCTCCATCCCTCCCCCTGTCTTCTTTGCCACTGGCTACTCACACCAGCCTCTGCCCTTTCCATTTTCTCCTCTCTCCACTTAATTAACCCATTGATCAGGGTGCTCATAAATTAGTCCTCTGGAGAGGCCCTCATAGAGCACTCTCCTCCGTCTCTCACACCCCTCACCCAGAGCCATTCTTTCATTGGCCAATCAAGGTCCCCAGGCCACCGTAAGCCTCCGCTGTGTCAACAGCTGAAGCCAAATGTATTTTTCAAAACTTCAATTGATTCAGCTGGTCATAGGCTTACAACGGGGTAGCGGAAGCTGGAGAGTGCGGAAAGAGGAATTAAGGCAAGTATGGAGCAGAGAGTTGGTTGAGGTCAATGCTGCTCTTGTACAATCCCTCAATTCATTAGACTCACATAGCTCAACCTTTTCATGGCACCTCCCTTGTGTCTCTAAATGTTTTCCCCTTCCTTCCGTCTCTCTCTTGCTCTCTGTCTGACCCGTTCTCCAGTGCAGGGTACTGGGTGCCCGCTTGGAGATTTGGCCAATTAGGGGGATCTCAGAGATCATTATGGAAGGAGGCCCCGCTAAAAGCACCTCCTCAACATTCTCTTGCCTATTTTTTTCCATTTCTCCACTGCCTGTTTACTCTCCTTTCTTTTTCCATTGCTTCAACCTTCTTAACAAATCCTGCCTTCTTTTAATTTGTTACCACAACCTTTCCTCCATTGCGCACCGTCTTCTCTTTCCTTCCATCTCCCATGTTTTTTCATGAATCTTGTCAGTGTCATCCTTTCAGCAGCCCTTGCTACTGTTCACTCCCTCCCTCCTGTCTGTAATGTTTTATCTGTGCCTTGCCTTCTGGTTTTGTTACACCTTTTGCACATTGTATAGTTTTTATCCTGACTTAACAGAGTGTGCTAAATGGATCTGAACCAGGAACATGTGTTATCTATGGCTGGATTCAGGGTCGGTGGATGGTTTGATTTAAAGACTTGGCTCACCGGTACATGATTTATTCATATCCCCAGGTCTCCTGCTCAGGCCACAGCCAGGGACGGGAACTTTAACTGAGCCAGAAGCAATGTGTACGCAGAAGTCTGTTAAATATAGAATGCTTTGGCAAACTGCAGAGGCGAATGCATATAGAAGAGAAATATTTTCTGTTAAGAGTGTAGCGACAAGGACTTTGTCACAATAAAGCGCCTGGGTGGATTTCCTTTGTGGGTGGCACAGGCGAAATATACTTACCCACCGCAATAGTGAGCTGGGTTTGCTCTTTGGCTGTGGTGCTTCCAGCAACGCCAGGTGCTTCATCACAAGCTTTGGCAGGTACCGATTTGGATGGAGGCCACTCAGGGATCATACTTTTACTGCACCACAGAAGTGGCTCCATGATAGTCTGTATGGAATGGGATGAACTTCATAGTGTTCATCCACAGACACAGTACTCAAATTGTGTTGCTGCTCTTCACTTGCAGGTAAAAAGCCCAAAAGACTGCACCTATATTAAGCCAAAGATGACAAGGCCGTGTCTTGGCCAATATAGATGTGAACAGAAAGTGGGAAAGATGGGAAATAAAAGAAACTCTGATATAGATGTGTTTTCGTGGCTTCAGTGTTACTGCACGCCCGTTTTGCAAGTTTGTTGTGTTTGATATTCCTCATAACCTTGGCAAATGGTGCTTCTGTTCTCTAAAAGGACAGTTCTTACAGTAGTAATAAAAATGTACAGGAGCTAGCACCATCCTTCATGGCGTTCTGCCAATATAAAAAGCAAAGACAGTGAGGATTCAAAGGTACAGAAAGCCTTCGGGGTGAAGAAAAGCTGAGCATGCCCAGGGGTGTGGTGAGTGGATTTCTTCCTGCTCTTGTGGTGGCCTGCTGTTGCTAAGGCTGGAGGGAAAAGATCCTGAAGAAAATGTTATTGGCATGTGTAAGATGATATTGCAGTGTATCACTTGAGAGACCCAACCCTTTGGGTCTGCCATGGGGCATTTGATTGTGTGTCTGGGTGTGTGTGTGTGTGTGTGTGGGGCCATCTTTTTTAAGCACATTATAAGAATGAGAGACAGCAGTGCCTTTTGTTGTTAATATCTTGAAGGAGTTTGATTGAGAGACCCAGGTTCTGTCGGGTTGAGTTGTCCTCTTTGTTGTCGCACCACGTTTTTGTTGTACATTGCAGGACTACTGACTCCTGAATGTCTAAGTGGCTCTCATGGCTCAGCCTGTCACGTACATTCACCCATGCAAGGACGGACACATGCACGTTTACTAGCCTCTGGCATATTCCACTATAGCTGTCACTGCGGCAAAAGAGTAAATATGTTTTAGGGAATAATCTGATCTGCCAAGTGCCCTCTCTAGCTCATGAGTCTTTTCTGTACAACAGTTATAATGCTGTTACATTTACTCCTGTCAAAGCCACACTTCAAGGTCAGTCACGACAGACAGGGATTTAGAGTCAGAGCTGAGCGAAGAACAAGTTAAACGTTGTGCTTTTACGCATTAGAGTAAAACAGTTCCCCAGGGTTCTACGAGTCAAGGTCAGTGATAACACTATCACATGTGGCTGGGTCGGGAGGGAGGGGGGTGCAATATTAAACACCACCCCAGTTTTATCCCTGGGTCTAACAGAGATGAACATACCTGTAAGCCCTTCAGTCATCTTATTATGCATAATGTTATACTGTATAAATAATCTTATTTACAGTTATTATTTACTAGGACATTGTCAATAAGCTTCATCCTGTTTACCTTCAGCATTTTCATCACCTGTGTAATCTCACTTTCTGTGAATATACAGTATTCTACTGCTCCGCCAATGCATATCTCTGCAGACTTCTTCAGACAGATGCTAAAGCTGTAATGGTGCAGTGGGCCTCTCCCAAATTCTTCAGATCACAACCTTTAGTTTGTTATGTAACTTGTTGCTGTTTGTACCCCCACAAGATGCAAAGAAGTAGCGTTTTATTAGTCTCACACAGTTTAATTACAGCATATTTGCGGTTTAAATTGTAGGAGCAGTGTAAGATCCACCCAGAAAACATAATTGTGTGTAGGCAGGTGACTGCGTAGTGAACACAACTGAGCTTGAAGATGCTCCCAAGTCATTTAAATCACCTACATTTGAGTATGTGGAGCATACTCCAAAAAGTTGAAGACATGCCCTCTTTATAGTAATCATACTGAACTCTAACCTTACATATTGGGCCTTTGTACAATTATACTGTCAGAAGGTGCATATAAAGAGCTTATCTCCAATAAGACCTTATTTCAGGTGTGAGCCATAGAGTACCTTGTACAGAGACTTCATGACACACGATTCTTTATAAAACCCTCCCTTTCCATCTCCTGTACCTTAATCCCCACCTTTATCCCCAACCTAGAAGCAGTGAAGTGGTGGTAAATTATGACTTGCAGTCAGTCATCATCATAAAGCTCTATTCAGCTGAAACCAGCCTCAAAACCACAGCTGTAAGAAGCCAGCGTCAGACCAGGGGGAAGGCCTTTCACTGCAGTCTCATATCTCTGTAGTTCTCTTTGCCCTCAATACATTTGAAAGTATCCATCCTTAAAGAGTTTGAAACCAGCAGCTTACTTTAGCATTTGATATTTATGCGACCTTTGTTTCTGTTTTATTTAGTTCTAGCTATGTGTGAATACCACTTCTCTCTTTTTGCTTTGAAGGTTTAGACTCATATTCACTACATTCCAGTCCAAATGACAGTTTAGGTAGATTAAGCCTCCGCTACCTCCCTGCTGCCAGCGCCGCTTCTGTTGAACAGTGACACGCTAAATCGGAACCAACATTCAGTCTATCATGTTATCTCGAACTGATGCATGATGGGTACGGACCCTGGCACAAAACAGGAGTCATCATTCACTCGTCTGTCTGTGTTTGTGATGGAGTAGCTGCCGCGGGTCAGGACTGTTGTCGGCTCTTTGCGCGCTATTATGGAAGGCAAGCAAAGCACCATCCACATACAAACAGCTTCTGTAAGACGGCATCTTGGAGAGATAAATGCAAGGAGACAGAACAAAAGACAAACAGATCTGAAGCCCTGAGTTTGTAATATGAATAGGTAGGATTTGTGTTTGTGCATGTTTATCTATGTGTGAAACAAACACTCACTACAGCACCCATACCGTTCACACATCCTCTGTGGCTTAAAATTAAAACTGTTTCTGCTCAAACCTGCATGTTGTAATGGTACGCTCACACGCACTACCAACATTTTCAAAGTGCTCGTACACACTCAGCATTTCCACTATGGGCTGCCTTTCGAGAGCATGCATAGTAGTTTTACTTGGAACACACACATAGCTGTGTGCACACAACATATATATACACACACACACACAGAAATGCATTATGCAAGATCATTTGAGAATTTGTGACAGAGAAATGCACAGTAAATTTATGCAGACACACTAAGCATGCTCACACCCTGTCTGCACACATTAAGCTCACTCGAGCGCGGGTGATACTTTCTATATTGTGTTGTATAAGTATTGTATGAACATACACACACACAGCCACATGTGAGCATGAAGTAACACATGTACACACTCTAGCACCACATGCACACACACCTTTATATATGTGCATACTATAGCGATACCACAGACGCAGTCCCTTCTCACTCTGCTGTATATATTTATCGCTTTGTGTCAACATTGTCACATCAATTGCTGGCTTGCGTTTTCCTTGCGCGAGGCACCCTGACAAGTTCACAGGCATTATGCCTCGGTACTTTTGTCGTCAGGGGGAGTATTAGTTTTCTTCTGAAAGGTCGCCCTAAGTGCCCTGTTCCATCAAAATGCATACACATCAGGGGCTTCTACCTGATGTGAGGCAAAGTGTGATAAAACAATGACACAAGTTACTTCTGATTTTTGTGTGCATTTACATTTGTTGTCTTTACTGCTCTCTCTCCATGGTTATATATTTTTAAATACCTATGATAATCATAAATGAATGTGTATATTTAAAGGTTTGTATTTAGATGATTGTCTGTTAAGGCACTATCGAATGAGTCCAACAGTGCTGACTGAGCCTGTTGCCCACTGATGAAAGCCTGCAGCGTTTACTGTAGTACGACACAACACATTTGCTCTTTAACTCACCTGCGTGTAAAGTGGTGTACTTTTTTCCCGGCCTCTCTTAGAGCTGTGTGTAAATGGTTACTGCAGTCAAACAAACAAAGAAAAGGTCGACCACCACAGACGATGAAACCTGCAACTGAAACTGAAGTGAGGTCCAAAAACACACCCGCAATAACCCATCATTGCCAAAGGTGCCATGAAAGACAACAAAATGAAAATTTTCAAGATTATAACTTTAACCAAGTACTTGTTGTTGCCTTAACTTGCAGTAAGAGAAGAATATGCAGTGACATCAAACCAAAACTAGGCTAAGTTATTAGGCTAGCACTAATAACTGTTAGGTTTCAAACAATGAGCATTGTTTGCTCTGTACAGTGTTAACTTCTCTTTTTCACTCAGCTCACGCGCGCACACACACACACACACACACACAGACTCGGGCTCTCCCTAACATCCCGATCCATTCCTCCTGCTCTCCTCCCCTTGCGAGCTGCTCCTGTCTGTGTGGTCTCCACTTACACAGTTATGTAAGGCCCAAAGCAGGTGTTGCTGAGAGATTGTGTTTTTCAAGCTATTTCTGGGCACAGGTGAACATGGACAGTCAAAGCAACACATCCGCGCTCCCCAGACGGCCCTGCCATTTGGGAGCCCAGATGTTTCAGCTCTGGCAGGAGACCTGTGTGTGTGTGTGTGTGTGTGTGTGTACACTAGCATATATAGGTGCAACAGTCTTTAGAGCACTTCACTTTGACATGGCAGAAAAAATGTGAGTGCAAGCCAGCGAAATAATCCGATTGTATCTGTGCACACAATGTCACATATACATTTATCTTGCGCTTAAAGACTATTGTGACACTAGCTTAATAGCCTGAGCCTGGATATCTGCCTTCTGCCGGCTATACATTTTTCTCCATCATGCCATGCGACATATATGCCTCTTAACTGCTGCTGAGGGAAGATAAACATCCTATAGGCTACATATTTATCTGCAGGTAAATGCAGGAACATTCCCCGTGATAGTGGTGCTCCGCCGATAAGAAACAAAATGGGATCTGAAGCGCGGCCGGGCCTTGATGATGAGACATCCGGTCAGCGCACGCGGACATGTGCGTACATCCCGGCGCGTGAATGCCGTGTGATGCAGAGATTAGAGCTCCATTTCAACGATAGGGTTGGCTTTTAGAGAGTGACGTGGAGCCTGACTGATGCTGCCGCTCTGATGTAAAGGATTATCCCATTACAGAGACCTGGGCATTAGCACTCAGTCACTCACCTCAGGGAATGACAGACGGACAGAAAGGGAGAGGGAAAAAAAAAACGAGGATGCACGAGATACAGTAGGTGAGGCGGGAGGGGGTCGGGGGCTGAAGGAAGAAGAAATGGAGGAGGGAAGTGAAAGTGATGGAAAAAGGGAATGAGGGAGGGAGCATAAAGGAACGAAAGAGCAGGGGGTGAAGTGAGAGACCGCACTCTGCTGCATGGATAGAAATAGAAAGGGGCAAGAAGCATGCAGCAGCAGCAACGCTAAGAGAAACCAAGATGAGACATTACAAAGGGAGGAGAGGAGGGAAGCTGGAAGACTAGATAAAAGCCGATGATGAAGATTTGATAGTGTGGCTGTGAAAGAGATAGAGAGTGCATTAGGGAACAAAACCATGAATGATGCATCAAAGAAAGGACTGTTTGAGTTATTGGGGCCTGGGATGTGAGTGGGGTGGAGGGGGTCGCTTGAAAAGAGAATTTTATAAAAAGGAGAAGGGGGAAAAAAAGGCGATCGGCAACAAAAGAGAAATGGAGGATTACTGTGGATGGCAGTAAGACGAAAGAGAAGATGGAACGGAGGGGAAATATGTGAGATTAGAGTCGAGAGAGAGGAGTTATTCCTGGTCCAGTGTGACAGGAGGAGAAAAAGAGATGAATAAGTGGGGGATGAATGAGGAAGGCGAAATGTGTGTGAGCAGAAAAGGAGAGCAAGGGGAGGGTGGGGGGGGCTACAGAGAGGAAGAGAGGGAGAGGCTGATGAAAACAGCGGACAGGTCATTATTCTGTCAACCTCTTTCCCCTTTGGATTGATCCAGTGATCTGGCTCCCCTACACACACACACTCGTATACCTACACACATACACACGCGCGCACACACACACCGGGGCAATAGACATTGAACCTGCATTGATTTGATTGGGATCCTGTCTGGTCCTGTGTTGGCTTGTTGTTTACGAGTCCTGCATACAGCACACCAGCCCTTACACACACACACACACACACACACACACACACTCTCACACACACTCACACACTCTCACACACACTCTCACACACACTGTGGTTTACAGCCCGCCTCCAGCATTGCCCTTGAGTGGGTCCGTATTGCAAACACAAGCGTCTATCAGCCACACTGAATCTATAGATTTAGGGCTCTTATTTTGTAAAACTGATAAATAGAAGACCTGAAGAGGACTATAAACCACTGCTCAAACAAACATAAGATTACTGAAATGCTTTATGGGGGGCACTGTGATGAGCATGGCCTGTTCACTGCTATAAAACTCTCTGTTAACTACATAGAGAAGCTGTTTTATGGAAATGGGGCATAAAACCATTGTTACGGATGTTAAAACTTCAGTTGTGGTCATGGGACAGGTAGCAGCCAATGGTTGTGTGCTGTTATTACAATAATAATCACCCAGAGAAACCATTAAGAATAGCCTGTAGTCCAGTAATATTGGCTATGAAATGAAGGGCTTTGGTGTCATTACGATTTTTAACCTTCGCTTACAAGATTGTTCCTGAAGAGCTGCTTTGCTGCCTGAACATCTCAGTCTGAGTAAGGTAAGATAACGTGTGCCCGTACGAGCTGTTTAGAAAATGGCTTTAAGTGTCAGAAATGCACGGCGGAGGTACGTTTGCTGTTTTGGTTTGGATTTGAGTGGGCTGTGCCTGTCAGATATAGCCGGCAGGTAGAACGCGCCACTCGCTGTCACTTTTTAGCAGCGGTAAGCGAACGCAGTCAAAGCACAACACAGCAGCACAAGCCGAAAGGGACGGAATAACATCTACTTCTCTGATGATATATTTAGAAATTTAAGTAGTAGAAGCTGCCACCCAGACATGAGTGGGAGTGATCTGAGCAGTCAGAGAGCACAGAGACAATTCAAGCTACAGACTAAATTGTGGCGAGTGATTACGCCGTGTTTAAGGAAGAAGCGATAAACATGAAAGAAACTGTGATTAAATATATTTGCAGTGGGACACAGTGTATCATTATCATCTGTGTGGCTTTGATCTTTGTGCTTTCTCAAAATATTAGAGATGAAATTTTTCTTTTAAACATGTTACTCTGCAGCACCTTGAGATTCAGATCCTGATATTGCATCAAGAGTTGTGTAGTTAGGTGTCACCAGTCATTTTCTCCTAAAGTAAAGTGACAGAATTTACATATCCTCTTCTTTTTTTCTGAGGCCATCTCAATCTATATTTGTGAATGTGAGCCGTCCAAGTTGGCTAAGCTACGTGATGTCCTCATGATGTACAATAATGTAGCTGTAGAGAAACATAACACCTCACTACCGTCTCTGTTGGGCAATAGTCAATGTTGGTAATACACGTAAAGCCTGAGTTTGACCCATATTCTATTGATATTTATCTTTTAATCTGCTCTCATAGTGACTCTGCTATTCTGCATAGAGAGCCCCTGACCAGCATTTAGTTTGATTTAACAGAAAGAGGACTGTCTCAGACTGGCAGATGATGGAAAAATAAACATCTTAGAAAACAGAAGAGGGAAAATGATGCCCCTTGATTGTCAAACCCCCATTACTTTTCAAAAAAGAGAAATCTATAGGGCACAAACAAGTGAACACAACCAGATATGACAAAAAGACAAAACCAAAACAAAAAACACATGTTGAGATATGACCGTTTACAGAACACCATCAGTGTTTTTTTTTATTTTATTCAATGACGTAGAGTTCAGCACATAGCCATGTCAGCACATGATGTATACTTTGAGGTCAGAGGTTACCGGATAACAGACAGACAAAGAGAACATGTAGCAGATGTCACCAGAGAGTTAATGCTGCAAGTTCAACTCCGCTGCGCCCTCACGTATATATGCGTAACAGCAGCAGTAGTTCTAACACGAGAACACCCGTGTCATCCTGTTAGTCTGGTGGTTGCCAAGGAGGATGCTTTTATCCTCCCTGCTGTCTGTCTCTCAGGATCTTCTGGAAAAATGACAGAGCTTCATTTGTAGGCCGGTAGAGACTTGTGTTTTCGACCCACAGTGGCGACGAGAGGGAGGGGCTGGGCTGGGTCAGCAGGGAGATGATGGAGCCATTGGTCAATGGAGTTTGTGCAATTAGACTCATTGCTTGTGCAAAGCGGTGGATCAGTTAAGCCGTCTGAGTGAACACACACTGGGCCGTCTCCAGGGAGCGGTGCTGGGTACAAAACAGTGAGATCGTGCCAGGTTGGGATCGACTGGAGGGTGATAAGAGAAGTGTACGCGGGATGAGAGATGACTGTTACACAAGTGTGAATACAAAGTGTGAATACAAAGTGCCGTCCCTAGCAACAACAATTCTTTTAGATATGAAAATGTTAAATACTAGGAGTGAGAGTCATTTCAACACTCAGTTCTGTCCAATTCTGCAGTACTTTTGTCAGTCCCACAATCTCCCTGGTGACAAAGTATTGGGTGTATTTTTTAACCTGTTAATTTCCCAGACGACAATTTATCATCAAAGGGTTTTAAAAGAGAAAAGTATAGAAATTGTGATATACGATGGTGAAATTGCTTTGGTAATAGTAATAGTTTTTTTTAAAAAAATATATAAAGTGCATCAACACACTTAATGGAGAGACAAACTATAGTGAGATTGCGGTGTAACAGCAAATGTTGGAAAGTGAGATGGTAATGTAAATGTTATCAAAAAATAAATAGAAACATCAAGAGGAGCGCATGTAGCGAATGTGAAAGGCCACATTGGATGCATTAAGGGAGCACTTCCCCTTCTCTGCTGAAGTGGAACACACTGAACGTGGAACACATTTCTGATAACACGGGGTGCTGCTGTTTATTATACTGATGCCGGAGAAAATACTGCAGGGAAGAGCGTTTTTTGATGTCGGTGTGGTGAAACAGCGGGTCGTACACACCGTGGCTTTTGAATATCAGCTCTGTAAGCGTTGCTTAAACAGTCTGATACGGCTCAGCATCAAAGCTCGATTGTCATGCGCTGTAAACAAGAGAGGGAATAAGGAGCTGCAAGTTTGTATGAATCTCTCCCATTCCTCACCTTAAAGCTAGCTTTAACTGTCGATGGATTGGCCCACACAAAGAAAGAAATTGGGACGTTATGGTCCATCTCATCAGGTGGGCCTGTTTCTTCATTACACTTTTATTATCACTGATATTAATTGTCCCGTTTCTTTATGAGTTGCAGGGCTCTTTGTGGCTCCGCTCTATTAAAGTAATTGGGCAGTGTGCTTTTTTTATGAGTTTTGGATGAGCAGACTCCTCCGGGGTCATCGTCACTGCGGCGCCTGGGAGAGCGAATGCTGGTCGCTCCAACAATAACCTCGCGATCGATCACAGAGTTTGGGGAGAGAGAGAACTCGGGAGGAGGCGGTTACGTAAGGACAAAGTGCACATGGATTGGAACTGAAGATGCAAAAAGCAAAATGTGTGTTATGTCTTCTTGGCAGCACTGGCGTGCACGGGTGTGTTTGTAAAAGCTTGATTAAAAACAGGGCCACATTAAACAGATGTCTCCAAACTGCGGTGTGGCGACTGGAGTGCTCTCATGGTGGCCCAAGTGGAAGTAGCTCTGCCAATCTTCATTAACTGAGGCAGAGCTCTGTGGTGCTCAGCTCTGGCACACACTTAGAGGGGTGCTGGGGGGCCCTGGAGGGTATGTGAACACACACACACACACACACACACACACACACACACACACACACCACATAACTAGGCACATGTACAAACCAAATGCAAAAAAAGCTTACAAATCCCAATGTGGCAGGTGGAATGTTATCCATGCACATCAGCATAGACATTTATGGTGAGACATACCTGCAGAAAGAGCGGTGCAAATACTACACCTTTCCAAAACACACACACACACACACACTCACATACACACACTCTTACCTTGCACTTCACACCAAACCTGTCAGCCCACAAGTGGTTGAGAAAAGAGTTAGAGAGGCTTGTAGTCAAGATGGCCCCGGTTGATTAGGAAGTAGCAGGCGTTTACCTCCTTGCGCAAAGATGATAATGACAACTCTAGCAGCCCCTCGGCCACAGCGGACCGGCGTTGAGGACCTGTGAAGAGCAGCCGGAGTGGCTGGTGGGCAGAGGTTTGGCTCTCCAGGTTGAAGGACGCTCAGCGATAGCAGTGGTGAACTCATTGTTAACAAGCTCTGGGTTGTCCAGGGCCGTCCCGGGAATAGTGAAGGATGGTGAGGGAGTGGATTCTGGAGAGAAATTCTGTTGAGGACTGTTAAATATTAGTGTGCGTGCATAAAGACTTGACACTCGGGGTGCATTTTGGCTGGCTTTACTCTCTTCATTTGTCACAGAAAGACTGATGATATCCAAGAGCAACTAACCTAATCTCATACCTTAAAATCAAGTAGGTTGCAGTTAAAAGTGTGCATACTTGTGTGTTTTTACTTTATTATTTATTCTGTTCGTTTCTAGGAGCAGTCAAGTCTGTCTTGTCGATTGAAGAAATTGCAACAACCTCATTTCGACCTGAAGCATCGTTTATTGTCATTGTCTTAATTTCACCTGGAGATCTGATTGTCTCTGATGTTTATTTCAGCCAAAGAAAAAGCAGTCAATAACACCAACGACACCAGCACTATTTCAGACACCCACAAAAGAAAAATATGAAAAATGAAAAACAAAAACAGACAGGCTGATTTAACAGATTAAGGTGTAATAAAAGAAGTGTCTGTGTGTTTCTGTTAGACAGTTCCATATATATCTGTTTATGTGATATGTGTTATGCCCATTAATTACGTTAGCCCAGTATTGGCGCCAACCGTCTGAATTTTGCACTTCCCTATAAATAGTTTGTGGCTCCAATGAATGAATGGAGTTGTGGCCAGTTGGAAATAGCAACAGCCAAATGTGTTGTCTTGTATTTTGCTGTAGACAAACCCCTGTGCCGCCTGTCTGATACGCATCGCGCATCGAAAATATCGTCTGCAGTGTTATTCTGGCTAAACATTGATCTCAATCCCCCAGCCTCCCCAAAAAATCAAATATGTTTCCACATTATGCGGTTAAGCCTTGTGCAAGAATGGCTGCCACTTTTTTTTCCTGAAAATGATAGACGTCTTATGTATAGAAAGACACTCATAGCACTGGCTAAGAGCGTGGTCCAGAAAGCCCCACCGCTCTCTCCTCTCCCTTCTCCTGTGACAGGCAGCTTTTTCTTTCCTCCTCTTTGGATGACTCTCTTATATTGCCAGCTCGCTTTCTCCCCCATGGCTTCCATTTTCTCCTGACTCTGCATCTCCCGGCCAGATATTACCAACAGTCCGTGTGTCAGAGCGCAGTGTGGGAGCAAGATAAGCAGATATTAGCCGGCGTTGCCATCAGCAGAACGGACCCGGGGGGTGAGGGGGCTGGTGCGAGGCTTGGCCGGGCATCAGTAGGCACTGAAGGGCAGACGCCGGCCAGGACAGCTGAGACCGGCTTCTGCCAACAAAGGGTTGGGAGGAAATTGATTACATGTCATATTGGCGCTACAGTAATCTGATTTCAGAAAACCAATATCGATAATCAAGTGTGCAAGTGTAATCAGACTAGAGAGGAGAATATTAACTAAAGACAAGCACAGGCATTGTTCTGCACAGCATCCCTGACTCTCATTAGACTTGCGAGCTTCAAATATAATTGATTTTTAATTATAATTGAGTCATAAGTGATTTTCAAACACAGTGGACAAGCGCCAAAATCTGTCATAAGTGATTCAAGGCATGTTTTACCTGCATTGATTGACTTGCTGGCCATTTGGTGTAAGCACAACAGTGACATATTCTCACCTTAACGGCTTGATATATTGAACTTGTCAGCAATCTGTCTCCACGTGAACAACATTATCATTCACGATCGCGTTTCTGGTCACCTGATGAAGGACAGTATTCACACTGCACCAGCTTTTGAGGGAAATATGTTGCTAAATTCCCCATCATATGCTTTGTCCACTAGCTAGCTGCTAACTTCTGGCATTTGGAGATGTTTTTTCAAGTCTTTTTCACCAAAAAACTCAATTGGAAATTGATAATGGCATTGAGAGTGACTCATAGAGGTGAGGTTGCAGTGAAACAAACAAGTAAAAAAAAAAAGGAAAACAAATAGATGAAAGACACTAAAATGCTTTGTAGGAACTGCTGAGAGGAACTGCAGAGTTTGGTGATAGTTCTTTGTCACTACGAGTGTTACAACCATAAAACTGTTCATTCAAAATAAGAAGTTAATCAGAATGAGAACTACTCGCCGGAGTACGGTGAGCATGTAAACACACTCATTACTCTTCCTGAAGTCGGCACTGGTGGATGAAATAGACTCAGGGCTGTGGTCAGCTGGCAGGGAGCCACTCTGAGTGGCATCGCGTTGCTCTGCAGCTCCTTCACCACTCCATCCCTCCGTCTGTCCTCAATCACCTCCTTCTCTTTCTCTCTCACCCGCTGCTCTCTCCCCCCTCTGCGCTTTGAGAGTTCAGTGTTCAAATCCAAAAATTCTCTAATAGAGAGGCTGATTATTCCAATAAGACAACTGACTCATCAGCACACACTTACAGACGTATGCACAGATCAAATACAGACTCACACTGAACTGACAAACACATATAGAAAGATGCACAAAGAACCCTGTCACACTAACAGACAGAGTCAGACACACACACACACAGACACACACAGACACACACACACACACACACACACACACACACCTTTAATTTAAATCACCACTGCACCCGTGTACGTCTCAACACTCCACTTTTAATAGACCTCTGCCTCTTTATGGCTTTCCGCCTCCTAAACCCATCAATCCTCTCTCCCTCCCTCCCTCCCTCCCTCCCTCCCTCTCTCTCTCTCTCTCTCTCTCTCTCTCTCTCTCTCTCTCTCTCTCTCTCTCTCTCTCTCTCTCTCTC
>JBAJHX010000042.1:13190744-13203908 GCA_037176925.1 Amniataba percoides | reverse complement strand
GTGTGTGTGTGTGTGTGTGTGTGTGTGTGTGTGTGTGTGTGTGTGTGTGTGTGTGTGTGTGTGCGCGCGTGCGCGCGTGTGTGTGTGTGCGCGCGTGCGCGCACGTGTGTGCCCTGACCAGGTGCAGCTGAAGCGATTGCGGTCAGCGGTTTTGGGTGCATCAAGCTCCGTGTGTGCGCTGAACCAGGACGACAGGGAAATAAGACAGGATGAAAGGGGACGAGGAGGACGAGGGGGGTGGAATAGGGAGAGGTGGAGGTGCCTGTCATGGGGGCTGACACGGGGGGGATAGAGAATGATGAGAGCAGTCACAGAGAGATTTAAGGCTGAAATACACTACAAGGTGGACTGCAGAGAGGGTAGTAGGACACAAAGCACAGAGGAATTAGAGGGGATGAGACACCGAGAGGAGACCGATATAGTCAGAGCAACATCTAGAAAACATGAAACTCCAGCCTTAAGAGGTTTTCATACCCCCCCCCCCCCACACTTTTTTTTCCTCTCCAATTTTGCAGTATATGCAGTATTTGATTATATTTTTGGATAAATCAAAAATGTATACAGAAATCACAATTAAGATAAGGATACACTCGCACACACACACATCGCACAATCGCCCTTGCAGTTACCCAGCCATATCTCTCCCTCATGACTTCACACACTCCTAATAATCCAACAAGCGGATCTGTAGTTTGAGACAGTTCATTTCTGTTTGCCTCCTCATTTCCCCCCCATCTCTCTCTCTGTCTCTCTGCCTCTCCTTTCTACATTTGTGTGTGTGTAAAAGCCCAGTCAGCAGGCCCTGTCATCCAGTCAGACAGTGTGGGGGCGTTTTTGTCGGATGGCAGCATCTGGCTGCGCATCTGACGCACACACGCTCGTCCTCGCTCGCAACTGTCGCACACGAACAAATTTCAGATGCGTGCATGTTTTCAGACCTCGATGCATGCTGCAAATACGTGTTCTTTTTCGTGTGGACGGACATACCAGAAAGACACATCGGCTCAGGACGCGTCACAGTCGTTCACATTAAATCCAGCTGGATCTTCCTTTGGGTCCTAAATGACCCACTGGTGACATTTTACTCCAATTAGCCTCCCTCTATCGGGTTGTTTTAGATCAGCGCTAAGTGGTTAGAGATAAGAGGCATGCTGCTGTCGCCAATGCCTGCATCTCCTGCAGATGAGCTATACTCTCCTGAGCCGTGACCGCAGCAGTCATCTTAAACAGCCCCCGTCACTGCAGCCATTACACACCTCGTTGGATTAAAAGCAAGCAGGGAATGATGCAGGGGCCAATGGTGTGATAAAAGGAGGGGGAAGGATGTGTGCGAGCATGTATGTATATGTCAGAGCCTGTGCTTCAAAGTGGTTTGTGGATGTGCACAGTTAATCCACAAAACTGCACATTTGGCTCACTGAGAGGATGAAATGAAAGCCACCGAATCCCGAAATGTTTTTCAAAATCTTTTTCTTCTAAAGAAATAAAAGTGATTGAGGATTCGGGAATCAAGCCGCACGTTGTTGCTCGTGGATTGTTCAGAGAGATGAACATACGTCGAGGAAACTCTGTAGTTCAAAGAAAGTGAAATGATCTCACACAATTGGAATTCAAGACTCCCACTGCATAACTACAATATTTAGATGTAAACAGTATTTACTTAAGTAATACTGTTGTCAAGGGTAAAATATGTATCTCCAAATTTGGAGAGGATTAACACTTCCTTATGGGTTCAGCAAACTGGCCTGCCTATTAAGCAAATCATTTAAAATTCCTTTCGATCATCAGAAAAATGCAAAGCTGAAAAGCTGTTGTTTTTTCTTGGCTTGGTGCACAGTTTTCACAAAGCAACTAAAACAATTTTACAGTTTTAAAAACTCTGATTCTCCTCAATAGCTGATGTGATCATATTTTAACAAAAACAAACAGAGGGACAATGAAGTACTGCTCTAAACCTTTCACACTCCAAACCTCTTTTCCTGCCTCTTTTCCTGTACTTTCTAGAAAAGGCAGAAATGCCACATGAATAATGAAGAACTCCATGTAATCTGTGTGGTGGTGCATGAGAGAGAGAGATTGAAACAGAGAGAGAGAGAGAGGGGGGGGGGAGAATGAAACGGAGAGAAAGAGAGAGGCTTGCAGCATTAGAACAGGTAGCAGCCTAGTTGTTGATGCTGATGTGGTCTCAGTATGCATTTCGACGAGGTTATATAACGCATCACGCTGCGTAGCTGGCGAGCGGCGATGCTGCTATTTATAGAAACGCTTTGATGGAACAAACTCTGTGACACACAGACACAAAAACATCAACCTGGGTGTGTGTGTGTGTGTGCGCAAAGCCATTTGCACAGGCGACGGCTTTAAGTACCTTTTCCCTTAATATCTCTGCTCTGTCACGCACACACACACACACACACTCATGCAAATGAGAATAAGCAGATATCCGATACACCACAATCGCTAACCATCACAGGGATGAAGAGGCTATATTAAATTCTGAGGCTGCAGCGAGTAAACAGATAATTATTGATGTGTCCTGATCAGTCACCCTGCCCGTGGTTCTCCCCTCTACGCCCTCCCTCCACCTGCCTCTCTTCATCTGGATGAGTCAATCTTTCAGTTTGTCTGCGGCTCTCTCCATCTCTGTTAGCACGCATGTACCTGAACGCAAGCGCACACACACACACACAGAGACATAAGACACACAGCCGCAGTCTGGTCCTTTTGTTCATTTAAATACCAAGGAGTCCAGACAAAAAACCATTACAGGGCGCAATGTGGCGTGACGGCTTTTTGATCAGCTGGAGAGAGAAATAAGGGGAGAAATGTTCAGGGTATTACCGCTCATTTTCTTGAGCTGCTCTGATAACGTTTAACCAGCTGATTGCTTTGTTTAGAGCCCCGACTGCCACTGCAGCCTGGAAACGTAAAGGCGTTTCAGCTGAATTTAAATTTTCAACATCTTAGGTATACATCGGTTGAACTGTAGAGACAAGGGCGCAGCTATGTCCTGTGTGACTGTAATGGCCCTATGCATCAGTTTCATTATGAATTTATATCAGATCGTGTTGCCCTACAGTGTTATTTTTGCCCTGCTAGCAGTCACACTGGGAGGTGGCATTTCAATGGAAGAGTTGACTACCACTCCCAGTGAGCATTTAAGCAATTGTACTACTAATGGTGGCTGGAAGCTGAGAAAACTGATTTATGATAGGCATCTTAAATCTTTTAAGCTGTTAATTCTGTGGTCGGCTGTGGTTGAATTCACTCACTCACTCTTATTTGCACCTCGGACTAGATTATTTTCCCGGATCGAGCACTAACCCTGGCTGAGGCTCATGGGTATTGTAGTATTTAGGACTATGAGCCATGCCAGAATGACAAAGATGAAATAACCGTTGGCCCTGATGGCAACTTATATGATTTTGACATTATGCAGATGACATTGTCATTGTGAGCATGTTTAGCTCAGAGAACTCGTAAAATAAGTCAGCGACATTAAAGGCCTTCCTGTTGAATCCCACAGCCGCCACAGTTGTTCACCAAAAGACAGCAGCAGAGAGCCACTGATCCAGGCTGCTGTGACTCTGGGTTACTCTTTCATGTCATGTGAGCCACATGCTCCGTTAATTTCCCTCCGCGTCCACCATATGCTACATTAGCTCCCCGCTGTTTAAGATCCATGTGTTGCAAGCGTCGGCGTGCCGTGAACTTGAGCGGTGCTCCCCGAGGTCGGCCGCGGTGCAGCAGCGACCGCAGCGTACACCCCGAAATAAACCTCCTCATAAAGAAAACTATCAAAAGCTCGATATAGAAAAGGTCTTTTATGGGAGCCCGTAACTTCTGAGTCTCTCTGCTCTCCTGTAGCCGTCACAAACCAAATAACAAAATAAAAGCCTCAAATAGATAAATCTTGATAAGGTTGTATCAGAACAGCTGGTCGTTTTATGGAGGACTAGACAAAGATGTTGACAGGAAGCTTTGGGAAAAAAGAACTAACATCGGGAATGAAAACGGTATCTTTTTTTGACAGATTGATGCCTGAGCCCCCTGGTATATATATGGAGTCGCCCACTCATTTTATATTTTATTTATAAGAAACATTAATTATGAGACAGTTTGAGATTTTTTTTTTGTGTTTGCTGAGTCTCTTCCAATATCTCTGACATTTAACTGAATAGTCAAAAGCTGTAAATTTGCAATTATTTTACTATCAGATTCCCGCCACCCTTGTTTTGATCTGAGTGATTCAAAAGGGCGAGTCAGATTGCGTGAGCGAGATAGAGAGAGATACGAGGTAAGAGAGGAAGGAGGAGACATTGACAGCTGCCCAAACCGAGCTGCCTTTCAAGATATCAGAGCAACCGCAGCACCTCGGCAACCGAACAGATAAGACTCCAGCCAAGATATCAAACGGCATCAGCAATAAGCAACAGCCACAAACAAACACTTTCTCAGCCAGCCACGGGCCCCTTACCAACCACTGCCAAACAGCCCTGGGCCACCTCAGGAGGTGAGAAGTGGTGGGGGGGGGGCAGACAAATTGGAAATGTCAAACGGCACCCCGGTTGACCTTGCTCCGCTTCTTCATCAAAAATCTAATAAAGCAGCCGAGGTGTCGAAGAGCACAGAGTTTGCTTTAATATGTTTGATGTGTTGTTTGAGCAGGAAGTGGTGCAGCGTACAGGTGTGATGGGGGCGCAGAGGGGGCCAGAAATCTAAATGAATGCCTTTCTCGTCATTGCATCATTATTTTACTGCCTCGAAACTGTGATACCAGAGGGTAGTTAGAGGCGACAACCTGCGGTGGGTTTAAAGAGGTCAGTTTATACCTTTGATAGCTAAAACACAATATTAACATATACATTTCTAAGTGTTTTGGGACTTTTTCAAATCTACATATTGACTTAAATATATCACCTTGAACTTTCAAAATAAAAGAGTTTGTTTTTCCCAGACAAATGTGGACCATGGTTTCTCAAGAATGCGTATCAAAGGCCATGGCTTTATGTAGTTCCTGAAAAACATTAGCAACTAGATTTTTTGTGAGGATTATTTGCTTTCTTTCAGACATTTCATGGGCTATACAAAGGGAATTATTTATTTCCTCCTTGATGGTTAGATAAGTGCAAAAGTGTTTTTTATTTGTGCAATTACTGAAAATGCTCATTCCCAAAGCAGCCACAAGTGACAGAATTATGCTCAGTGCTACCGCAGTATCTATCAAAGTTGGCTAACAGTAGCCACTGTAAACCACTATAAACTGCCTTCAGTAAGGCTTTAGCAGCAAAACCTCTGTAGTGTCTTGAGTTGATGAAAGCGGGCATCTTATTGTTTATGAATGTAGCCTTTCTTTGTGAAAGTTACATAGACTCACTTGAAAAGGATCAGTTTGCTCTTTGAACAGACGAGACAGACTGCCCTAATCAGTTTTTGTGTTTTTAGTACACAGCATCTTCACACTAGTAACTGTTGACGTGATTCTCAAATATTTTACTTTACTTTTAAAAAAATATATATCTTATATGGATGAAATGCCTTCAGATATATTAACTAGCTATATAAAAATGGCACAGTAAAGCTGTATTAATCAAAGATTATTTCCCACTCTTTTCTGTCTAGCAGCTGGTTATTCCTGTTGCCCTCTTCCCTTGTAGAGTATTAATCCGGCTAAATGGGTTTGTAATTTAGTGAATTGCGTCATTACACATTTAAACACCCTGCTCCATGATGGGCTCCATTTTGAATTTGCCCCCTGTAAACATGAACACATTCAACAGTATGGTATCAACAGTGTGTCATCATTTGTGTGATTCACCTTACAGCTTGTTTTGGACGTTTGGAATACTCTTCGTCTTTTACGGCGAGCTGGGGACAATACGCGGCTGACGGCAGTAGATTCATCATTCTCCTTATGATGCCGGATATGAATCATGCTCTCTGTTTTGTCCCCCGTTGAAGGAATTAGTTAAGAGTTCTGAGGCTGTCCCATTCCTCATCCATTTCCTCTGTCTCATTTATCTCTGTCTTCCTCAGGTTGTTTTTTTTTTTTCCTTTTTCGTAACGTTCAAATATATTGTCATCAGCACAGGGGTGCAATGCATATCTTACTCACTAAACAAGACGAAGATTAAGACACAACAAAGAGAGGGAGCAGACAGCTGAGCCCGTTATGAGGGGAAAATTATGTCATCAGCAAAACCACAGACACGCCACTTTCATTCCAAAATGAGTTATTTACGGCTCATTTACATTTACGGGGAGGGACTTATTCTGAGCTAAACAGACACCTCACCTTAAATTATGCTGCACGCCACATCAGTGTGACACAGGGAAATTTAGCTGTACCTGGAGGGACAGATTTATTTTCCTGGACTTCTTACTTAAGTGGAGCTTGCTGTTGCATGGCAACCAAAAGCACATAGCGCCTAGCGTATAATGCACGTTCCTTGTACCTGATGAACTATCTCTGTTAGCAGCAACTCACAAAGCTGCGCCCTCCCTTTGAGCGGACCCGAGGTGGCATCATTAGGGGCGGCAATCTATGGGAGTCTGTCCAATCGATTCAGTTTCAGCTGTTAGTGTCACTTTTTGACTCAGAATCACTTCTCCACCTAGAAATGTTTCTCAGTTGATGGTGGTTAAATTTGAAAGTGTGCTGGAGCATTCAGTTAGATGACTTGGGGTAGTGTGGGTGTTTGCAATGCATCCAACTTATCTATAGTTTATTTGCATTACCACAATCTGTCTTTAGCCTAAACTATTCTGTAGTTGCCAGGCAGATAAAAAGGTGCATTATCTGAAGAATTATCACATTAGTACAAATATGTAAAAGGGCACAAAAAAGTGAAATGCAATGTAGCATTTTCTAAAAGACCTTCCTTTTTTGCACAGTGCTAACTTCCACTTCCCAAAGGACATTGTGTGAAAGAGTTTCTTGTACGTCATGCTGTGAATCACGAGGTGTTATTCCAGCTCACTCAAGGTGAACAAACTGTCTTTGTTAACTAAACAGCATGGTAAACAGAGTTGATATTGGAGCCCCCCCACCCTCCCTGTACATCCCTGCAGTCCCTCTCTCCTCTCAATAATGTCTTTATCAGTCTAATTCTTCCCAGCACTTTCTCTGTTCACTTGCTAGCTTCCTCTCATCCTTTCATCCTCAAACCTCTATCTCTCCATCTCCTCCTCTTCCTCTGTCCTTCATTTGTCCCTACCCTCCTTCCTTCACTCCCTCCATCATCAGCCCACCCCCTCCCACTTACTCTGCTCATTTCTCACCTCCTTCGCTCTCCACCTCCACTTCCATCTTAGCTCGCCTTTGCGGAAGTAGGTTTTTTTTCTTCCTTTTTTGCATGCTAGAGATGTCACAGGTGTGTCTGTGTGTGTGTCAGTGTGTGTCAGTGTGTGTGTATCTCATATCGCTCTCCCTCAGACTGTGTGAATTAGATGATCCACCTTCTCGTGGCCTCCCTGCCTCCATCCTCTCACCCACCCCCCCTCACTCTGCTGCACACTTCCACTCGCATAAAGGAGTCAATTTGTCAGAGATGTCAGGGGTGCTAACGAACAGCCAGCTTCTTGCCATATGCCCATGTGTGTGTGTGTGTGCCTGTGTGCGTGTGAGCACGTCCGTTCTGTTGCTGCAGCATGGCGTGAATGAGTGTGCCAAGTGTACTAAGCAGACAAGTACACGTGTATATATAGCTGCTGTGTGGAGTGTTATGGAGCCACTTTTACAGGTGTGATATGGTGTGTGTGTGTGTATTTATTCTGCCTATAGAGGTGGTAAATGTGTTAATTAATACATAGCAGTTCTGTGTACTGTATGTGCCTCGGGCCTGCCTGTCTCTGCATATGTGCGTATGTATTTCTCTCTGTATGTGTGTGTGTGTGTCTTGCGCCCGAGCGTGTTGTGTGTGAAGGCTCCTCCTCGTCCGGTGCCGCCTGAGGAGTGTGATGACCAGTCTATTTGACAGGCGTTCCAGTCACAGCGGTTGCCCCGTCGCTGCAGTGACTGGGTCATCAGAGTTAATTATTCTCAGCGCTGGTCCATCATGCCCCATGCCGCGGACACACACTCACACACACATTCACGCAAACTCTTCTACACACACACACACATACGCTGTCACAGCCAGACATGAGGAGCAGAAACACACGTTCGCCCAGCTTTGACCCGGTTACGCGTGATGCCTTTTAGCTAAGAAGTCTGGAAACACACAGAGGAGCGATGGTGACCCAGCGGGCCAAGGTGCACACTGTGCAGTTAGGCTGTTACACTGACACATCCACCTATGTAGACAGTTGAGTATGAATGACAGTGACTAATGTCAGGCAGTCTTCTTGCTAATTAAAGTCTAGTCATACATTAATTACCATGAGCTGCTGTATTTAAGGTCTTAATTGAGTGCTGGATGATTTTCCCTTTAACCTCTGTTAAACCAGGATTTCCTTTTGGATTACTTTGTCTTCAGGCCAAAGTTGACACCAAAGAATGATAAATTGTGGATTCCTATTGTCTGTTTTTAATGCAGAATTCCAGTACTATATTCCTCTTCTCCAATGAAAGACCTCTTCATTTAATTCTTTCGTGCAACATCTTAATTTGAGCAGAGTCTCTGTGCCGCAGTTATCGTGTGTGTCCAGCTGCACTCCAAAGCTCAGTTTCTTTCATCATGTCTCTGAATATCATGCTAATCCCTCTTATCTTTGTTAATTTATACTAACTAGCTCATTCACTTGTGTCAAAGATGTATTGTTTCCCAGGATAGCAGGAAGGAACGCGCTGGCATCGCGTTTCAAACGCGCATAATGGCAGCTGCCAGTAAATTACCCAGAAGGTCGGAGATAAAGCTGCTGCGGCAAACCATCGAGTCTCACAGAATTTGTTTTTACTTGTTGGGGGGATTTCTGTTCTGTAAGCTGAACTGAAGAGAAACTGGAAAGACACAGTGTGTTTTTTAGTATAATACATAAAAAAGGTATATATACATATACATATATACATACACAGAAACACACGCATACATATATATGTATGTATATATAATTATAATCGTAATAATAAATAAATAACTGTCTCCATTAAATAGTTTGTGTAGCAGAGAGCAGTGGAAAACATTTTTTATCTTTGTCACAATTTTTATGTTTTTGTTTCCATTTAAGAATAATGATGATGCTGACCAATATGTCATCAAATTTTTAAGACTTATACAACACAACATATAGGTATTGGCATCAGAGTCAGTTGAACTCTAAATTTGTTATAGAAGTACTCTATACTTTGTTTATGTATTTTAATTCAAGTTGTATTTGACTGTAGGAACTTGATAGTTGAGCATTTTAAGAAGTGCTGCATAGTCCTTTAAATGCTGTCAAAATGTTGAATGGAACGAGCCTGTTTACGACAGGGGATGTATTTATGGTGCATGTTAACGTTCAACCGAGTCCTTTGCTGAATTATTTTGGAGCAGAAGGCGGCCATATGTGAGTGGGTGGGGTGATGGCAAAATGCTAACACAGATATACATACACGCGGTGTTTGTTGGGAAGGCTGAATGACATTATTGTGCAATAGTGTTCACAGAGCGAACCAAATGTTCCAAATGTCTCGGGGTCTGCCTCTCTCTCGCTCCCTCTCTCTCTGTACCACAGCAGGATTACAGCTAAAAGGGGTAGAAAATCCCACAGCTAAAAACAGAATGCAAACAGCTAAAAAAAAAACAACAAAAAAAAAAGCTCCTAATTTGGCAAAACAAATGAGCACCCTCGTGACTGCAAACACATCAGGCGAGTGATATGCAAATGAGCGCTCCCTGTGCCTTCGAGCAAGCTTGCCAGATGCTGGTGAGCCCAGCCCGACGGGTGGGTCGTGAGGTAGATCTCACAGAGAGATGGAGGGCGGGCAGCAGATGAGAGCGTTTAAATGTGGCTTGATTACACTGAATATTTAAACGATTGCTTTAGTTTGGCATGAGGTGTGAAAGGCACATTTATTAGAGAACGCTAAGCCAACGAGGCATTCCTAATGTAGCACAAGTGATGCTGAAAGTTTTTTTGGATCATGTTGATATCAGCACCTACAAATCACATGCGGGATTTCCCACTGTGGGAACTTTTGCAATAGGTGACGTATAATTTGAATTTAAACTCAGTCCATATGATCAGAGTAGAGGTCATTGTGTGTGATTATGAGGGGTGATCGTTATGTATGCACTATACCTACATCTAAACACAGATAAACAGATGCTTTTACTTAAGTATTATATTTATGCTGCATACCTGTTCAGTGTGTCATTATCAATAGAATATCTGACGACAAAGTTCAATGAATTATTCAATCAGTGTTCTTGATTTATGATTGCGAGGCTACAGAGCTTAAAAAAAATACTGGTTATAATCAGCCTACGAAGAAAACAATAACAACCAGGTCTTGGGAAACAAATGCAGCACATAAAAGAGTGCATAGAAAATAAAGCTGATTTGTGACAGGTTTGTAGGTTGCAAGCAGAATATGCCTTTGTGCATTTCAAGTCTCTCATACAATTATCCGTACAGATGGAATAATAAGAATGACTGGAAGCATGTGCAAACTGCATAGTAAGCAAGCATTTAGTAACATATTCAGTTGAGGGTAAATAAAGCACATTCCATTGTGTTATAATCCAGTTTGCACTTACTGGCTTATAAAACCTATGTGCACAAACACACATCAGTAATTACTGACTGTAAGAACACAATTCAAGATATTTCACACTGATGCTTCAGAAATTTGACAGAATTACCACAACAGCAGCCTCTGCCCCAACAGTGCACACACATGTACCTAATATGCCTGCATGAGCAGCGTGACTGCTCATATTTAATTCATTGTGTTAGCTCATCATGTTTGTGTATGTGTTTAGTGCAGTCGTGGCACATTCTCAGGGTCTACATGTGTGTAAGAACAAGTGAATTGAAATCACATTATACCAGACATGTGAACAATCATCTGTTGCTACCTCCACACACGGCGTGCTATTGTGCACTTGTTTGCTACGGCCCTTGTGTATGTGGTGTTTGTTCACACACCTGTTCACTCAACACGTGTGTACGAGGGACTGCCTGTTTTTCCAGCCACAAAGCTATCCAGCTCCAGTGAATTAAAGCAGATGAATCACAGCTCCACAGCTCAGTAAGCCCAAGAGGCTAGTGGCTGACGCTAGCGTATTGTTGTGAATCAACCACCCTGTCAGAGCACTCTGTGCCCCTCTTCCCTCCCTTTCCTAACAGCCCGTGTCACCCAGCTCCCTTGCCAACACCCACGCGCGCACACACACACTGAAAGCTGTTAGCTGCCGCAGTTTGAGAGCAGGTGCTAGCGTGGCATGGCAGCGCCCACAGGGCTCAGAGGCCGTAGACAGACACGAGATCAGCCGCCAGTTTTCCACATTCTGCTCAGTGCTGTTCGCCTGTGCCCAGCCCTAATTATTATTGGCCGCTGTAATTAATTACAGAGCCTCAGAGAAGCCGGCACACATAATCCAGGATCACTCCCCGACTTCACTGGTGTCATTTGGTGTTTTGGACCGTGCCGCTGTGGCTGCGGTCCCTGAGACTGCGTGATCCCGCTCCAAGCAGCCTCTCCACAAAGGACACCGTGGGGCTTTCTACCAAGACGACATTTTGCGGTTAAGCACTCGCTGCTCAGTTTTGTTTTGGCACTAGTCTGCGGGCTAGCATATGGTCCAAGGTTAGAATGACAGATTTAGCTGTTTCACATCAAATTATTTAGTTATTGAATTAAGCTGTCAATTGAGTCTGTGCAGTCAGACGTGGGAATCACACTTTATAGTCAGTGGTAGCGCCTACTGTTGGCCTGAAAGGGCAATTATTCTTGTCGGGAGCTATAAAGATTATGGGTTTATGAGCAGGGGATTTGTCCTCTCCTTGTGGTCAGAGGGCTGTTGCTGCCTGCCCACACACTAAAAGGGACTCAAAACACACACACACACACACACACACACACACACACACACACACACGCATACACACACAGGCACCAAGATTTAGGAGAAAAGTAGATGAGTATTGAGCGTCGAATATATCTCAGTGAAAATTGCACCCAGGGGAGAAATAAAAAAAGGGAGTGAGGGCTAAAGAGAAGGCAAAACAAAGGAAGCCAGCTAAAAGGGAGGCAAAGAAAAAAAAGGACAGTTATGGGAGGAAGAAGTGGGGAGGCAGAGCTGTAGCAGAATGGGCTGCAGTTGCCGCGTCTAGATTTGCGTCATCTTTTAAAAGTGGGTTTATGGTCGTACTGGTCAGCCCCCTCACCCCCACCCCCTCACCAACACATCTCAAATTACAGCACGGGCTGCGAGCGAGGATCAAACAAGCAGCGCTGTCTTATTCATTTTTCATGCCGCTGTACTGAGGAGGCAAAGGAAAGAAGGAGTGAGAGGCAACAAAACTGAGAGGCTGGGGAAATGGTGGAGAAAAAAAACACAGAGTAACCTACTTTCTCGTTGCACTGCGTCTCTGGGTGCATATGTAGAGGCTTAACGAGTGGCAAACACACACATGCGTACACACATGAAAACAATTTCTCGTAATTGCTTCAGTTGGTGCGCGGGAACAGCATGTCATAGATCCCAGAGGTGGAAGCGGCATGTGCAGTGAGAAACAAAAAAGGAGAAATGGGGACACGTGTCAGTACGCTAACATGCACACATACACACCTTCACCCTTGGCGTCCCGTGGCAACATCCCACTATCCCACCCAGGTACCAAGTGGAACAAGTCTCTCAGCCCTCGTCCTCCTGGTGCCTCAGTTGGTCCTCAGCTGCTGTTCAGTGGTGGAGCTGCCACTCTTTGCTGGCACCTCATTATTTCTTTGGGAGCTGAGGGGCAAATACTCCCAATTCCTTAGATGCAGAGAAAGGCCGAGAGAGAGAGAGAGAGAGAGGCAGCGGCATTCAATATCCCAATGTGCCGCACCACGCTGCTGTGACACCTCAAACATGCCTTACACACACATTGAAGTACAGTAGCAACAGTGGAGAGATGAAGAAAGGAACAGGGGGGGGGGGGGGGGGGGGGGGGGGGGGGGGGGGGGGGGGGGGGAAAAAAAACTGGTTGAAGGGGGATTGGAGGGGGAGAGAAAAGAAAAAAACCAGAAAGAAT
>JBAJHX010000042.1:13092156-13120007 GCA_037176925.1 Amniataba percoides | reverse complement strand
CTCTCTCTCTCTCTCTCTCTCTCTCTCTCTCTCTCTCTCTCTCTCTCTCTCTCTCTCTCTCTCTCTCTCTCCCTCTCAAACAACTCTCACTTGCTCTCCCTCTGTTCCACCATCTCCTCTCCTCTCTCTCCTGTTTGTCCCCCGCTCATCTTCTCTTTCATTTCATCTTTTCTTCGACCCCTCCCCATGATTTGCTGCGGGCACTCTTTTTAAAACTGAGTTATGGAGGAGATTATGCTGATGTATGTTTCACATGTCAAACAATCAGCTTTGTAAGTGAGGAACCATGGGCTGGTAATAGCCTGGGATGGATCATCATTACGGGGGGGATGACAGCCATTTGAATCATTGTGCGGCACTGCGGGGCTAACTGGGAGATGTAGTTTCTCCCGTGGGGATGGGAGAGTTGTTTGGGGAGCCAAAATAGCATCCCATGCATCTTTACATTGAGAATGACACTCATTAAGGCAGGCTGCTTGGGAGTGTTAATACAAACGCAGCAAACAAAAGCAGTCAGCGTTTGTGCCGGAATCTGCTGTGACGCAACGTGATGTTGGCGTCTGTGGACTTAAAGTAACACAGCCTTTGAGCTCTCTTCACATGCAGCCAACACACATGCAAAAGAAACAACATATGGCACCAGGATGCCACAGCGCTGTGTATTTAATATCCCACTTGCACTGTAGGCTCTGTGTGTATCTCTTAATGTTTAGCCATGTGTGCACTGTTTGCAGTGTATCACTTATGTGAAGACCTACACCTCGCATATACTGCGTGTTCAGGTCCTTTAGACATCATCAGTTCATTCTTGACATTCTCTTAGAATTTCCTACTGAAGACAGATTGAATTATAATAAAGGTGAAAAGCTGCCAGCGGATGTTATTTGCCCTGAAGGCAGCTGCTGTGGTGAAGAAAAGAGGGCATATAAATTGAACAGTCTGCTCTTGGCCAGTAAGTTGATGGACGTGGACACTTAATGGACAGCTTGCTATTCCCACTCATCCTGAGATTTGTTTCAGTGTTTCTTATTCAGCTTGGTTTTTAAATCCACAATATTTACAGTCACACTGCATGAGATATATATTTTTGCAGACAGACATTTCCAAAGATTGTGACTCATAAATAATGTTTGTTTGTTTGTATACGTTGTGATACTTGTGATTTTCTATTTCAGTGGGTTCCTAATGTTATTTCAGATTTACATTTGAAATGCTGTTGTGAACACCGACTGGTCTTATACTAAGAATGTGTTAACAGCTAATGTTTGTATATACAGTAAATATGTAATAGATTTACAGTGTTTTTAGAAAGACATGGGCCCCTTGTACTAAGTAGCTGATTTAATGTCCCTGATTAGATTATGTCAGAATGATGTTTGTGCTTGATGTTTCCCTGAGCTACAACATCAATTACTGTAGCTTTAAATTCATCATATTATGTCGGATGTACTACTTAGTGTTAAAGGCTGTATTTGTAATTCTCATTACACTTTATCTTCTACTGCCAGAATGGACAGGTCAACACCACCTGACCGACCTCAGTGCTGAACTGGAGCACTGGCAGTTGTTGAATAATAATAATAATAAAGTATATGCAGGCGGGGCAAATATGTTGGCTGATCAGTCAGAGCAATCTGTCGGCCAGCAGTGTGATCCCCAGTTTCCACGGACAGTGGCTGTGACAATATTTGAAGGCTGGGGCGAGCATTTCAGACTTCCATTTTATACTTCTGTGCTTCTGCCACACTGCACAAAGTATCCCTGCTTTTTGTCCGCATCATTTCCTCATTGTTCCCCTCGCTGCCCGCTCCCTCCTCAGCCCCATTACTCCGAACTGCGCCTCTTCCATGCCAGGTTGCTCTGTTCCCACATCCCGTCGGCTCCAGAAACACCAGATCCTCCTGGGGCACAGCTGGGCACCATCGCCCGTCCACCGCTCTTCTCCCCTGGACCTCCACTAACCCTCACTCCTCCACCTCTCCACCACACCATCACATCCTGCATTAACGCATCAAGCCCAGCTAACACAGCACCTGGGGCCAGGACAGCGCGTTTGTGTGTGTGTGTGTGTGTGCTTCATTACTCACATCTGATGTTCACTTCTTTGCGGACCTTAAAGGCACGCATAAAAACACACACAGGCAGTATGAATGGTAATAAAAGTCATTTGCATTACAGGGGGCTGAGGTCAAGGACGGGAACGTGTGGTGTTGGCCACATGGTCGGCCGGGTCGCTTATGATTGACAGGAGGGAAAGCATGATAATGTCAGAGGCGATAGGACACCTGACACGAGCGCACACACACGGCCGCGTGTACACACACATAATGAAATGAGACAGCAGAGGACCGAGGGAGAGGGAGTTGGACGGAGGGAAAGTGAGGAGAGTAGTGAGAGAGATGGAGTTCACTCATCCGTGCAGTTCACTCCTCTCCACACACACGGACACACACACACACACGCTCAAACACACACATGCCAAAAACAGGCTGGCCGTAGTAACTCACTGGCCCAGTAACAGATGCTGCGAGCAGTGTGAGAGCTGGGCTACACCTGCTCTCCTCTGCTGCTCCGCCTCCTCTCTGGTCCGCAGCCCCACATCCAGACCCACAGAGCTACAGTTCCTGCCCCCCCACACCCTTCCCCAGCCAGGACACCTCTCAGCCTGGCTACTTTCCTTGCCATGCCCCCCCCATCCCTTTCTTTTTCTCCACCTGGTTTCCTCCACAGAGAGGCCAAGCTATAGAGTCATTGGCCCCAAACACACACGTGTACATGTGGTAGGGAAATACAATTTTATTTCATTCTCTTTCCACACACTCAGAAGTGTGCATGTTTGCAATTAAAGACCTGCTATTTTACATAAAGCTCAGCTGTGAATTCGAGAATGTAAAACTTTGTGTTAATGTTAGAGAAATGCTGTCCTGAACACCTATACACACTTTCAACCTGTTAGACCACCTGGCCCATTAATTGAAATGCTTACATGGGTCTCTAACGTGCTTAATGTGTGGATGAAAGTGCATTTGCACATATCCCCCAGCTCAACATATTTAAGAATTTATGTATACATGTTCGTTTATGTGATGGTGATGGAATGGGATATGAATATGTACAAGGTGTGTGTGTGTGTGTGTGTCTTATCCACCTGTGCTTCTCTCGCCTTCTCATCAAGGATGAAGCAGTGTAGGCATCTCATTAGGAAGCTGCTGGAGCTAATTAACTAATTAACCAGCCTATCCTGGGGAACCAACCCTTCGCCAATCAGTGGGCCTGAACGAGCCGTGTTCACTAACCTAAAGGGAAGGCTGTGCCCGGCTGTGTCTTTCCTTCCACCCGTCACGCTTGCTTCCCACAACCCTGACTTGCCTGCTCACACTCGACCGGGCCGGACAAAGGCGGGCTGATTATAATGAACGTTTGTCTGTGCCTCAGACAGTGCCGTAACGTGCACGCACACACATGTGCGCACACACGGCCGTGCTGAAAGTAGCTGATGTTTTCATATGGAAAGCCCTGTAATCTGCTGAGCTTTGAATGAGGCAGATGGTACCTCTAAAGTGGTGCCACAACAAGCTTGAGCTCCTGTGTCAAAACGGGCTTTTTTTTCTCTGTGTGAGGCTATTTCCTGAACACTTCTGGAACATAAAATTTCAAAGCGCACCAAATGAATGCCTGCTTGAAATTGTTGCACAAAGCCTTGTGGCTCTGCAATTACCATGATCTGTGGAACATGAATGAAATACAAAAGTTATTACTGGCTTTCATTTTAATTAAGTAGATGTAATGTGTTTGAATATAACTCTGAACCTGCCCACATACACAGCACTTTGGGAGAACGAAGGGAATGTGTGTGTATGTGTGTATGTTTGTGTGTGAGTTTGTATTTTGTGTGCATGCATTTGCACATGTTTGCATGCATATCCCTCCACAGTATACTGTGGCCTCTCTTGTGCCCCCTGCTAGCCTTTTGTCAATGTTTGTACATACAACAGTAAGCACCGCAACAGTTGACTGTTGAATTAGTAATGAACTTATGAAGCTGTTTAGTCCTTTGTGTGTGTTTTTGCTTCATACTTGTGTGTGTTTATGCACAAATCAGTGTAAGTGACAGTACCAGACGAAACTCCTCAGCCAAACAGCGATTGTGTAACCAATGCTCAAAGAAACAGTTACTAGGAACAATAGACAAACTTCTTCTTCACATGCCAAAACTGTCACTTCAGACATTGTACTACTTCACACACCAGTGAGTTAAAGAAGGAGTCTGTTGTGTTAAAAGCCTCAATGAAAGTCTAATCATGTGCCACTTGTGATTTTTCTGTACAATCACAAACACAAGTTTTGCTTGAGTTGGCAAAGCTCAGTAGTCATTCTGAAATCCTTTCCTTGTTTAAAAGTGCAATATATCATTAAAAAATAGAAACACTATAGTATCAGCATCTGACTGTAACCAAGGGTTTAGTTAGAGTGACATAACCCTTTTGACAATTTGATGAGATTTTTATATTAGTGCTATGATATTGGAGCTAAGCACCTCTACCCTGAAATACACAAACAGTGCTGCTCTATATTTTCTCCTTGTAAATAATGTAAACATCAGCTGGTGAGGATGTTAACCTTTTTCGAATGACACATGTTGCTCCTGCGTTTTAGCAAAGAAAAAAACATGCCTGACTTCCACGACCGCTGCTGCTCCCATTGGTGAATCTGCCAGCGACAGGCCTTGTGACAGTGAGAGGTGAGATGCAGCGGACAGTAAACCGACCTGAAGTGTGACAGAAACAAGTGAAGAAAGTTGCTCGTGACTTGAAATCGGACTAATGCTCGGCTGTGAAGTAGTGAATTTTCCGTGCCGCATGTGTATTAAAAAATTCAAGCCTCAGTTGAATGAAAATGCACATTCATATATCCCCGCTTCCATACGTACCTTGTGATTCCGTCCACAGACGCAGAGAAAACCAGTCTATAATGTATTCTAGCCTGCAGCTATGTGACCATTCATATACGCTGCTGTCTGAAGCATTAGCGCGAGGGCACCCTGGAGTCTAACCCACAAGAAGACTGTGTGATGTATGATCCAGCGACTCCCACGCCATCCAGCAGAGGAACGGCACCAGCTTTCCTCTCTGTGGGAATTTCACTGATTAAAGGACTAGTTTGTCAAATATTTGGTCTCAGAGCAGCACCTAAAAGTGGGAAGAGATTTTCTCTGTGCTGTTTTATAATGTCAAGTGTGGTTTGAAGAACATCAATACAGCACAGTGTTGGAGCTGAATCATGAACAAGAGTGTTTTGATACATGTTCCTAACGATATTCAGTCTCTGATCTTCGCCTACAAATGGTTGGTTTGCTCTCCTGGGCCCTTTTTCAGAGGGCTCTTCCCTCCAATCAGAATGCAGGAGAATAAATTGCTATCATTTGTGGTTTGGGGTGAGAGTATAATTATGTTTGCAGAATACAAATTGGCCCCGGAATCTCTTAATTGTTGTTCCTGCTCACAAAGCGTGTCTTCTTATGCCTCCTCACATCGTCTCCTCAAAGCTTTTACCTACTTCACTCTGTCTGACCTCCCTCGCCACCTCGCACGTTTCCCCGCCTGCTTGTGATTTTTTTTTTTTTTTTGATAAAAAAGAAACAACAAACATGTTCCTTAATTGGCTGGCTGACTAGAAAGTAAAATAATACAGGAAGTTCTACTGATGAGCTGAACTGCATGAATAAAATATTCTTTCTCCTGCAGATGCACAGACATCCAAGATCAGATCCTCGTATATGAACAAAGTGTTGCATCTATTTGTCATATTTTTCACAAAATAGAATAGGATCAAACAGCGGGTGTAGCCTTACACATGTAAACATGAGATGTCTGGGTGACTTTGCGGAAATGAGCTGGCTCTGAGTGGGCTTTGAGCAGATGTGAGTGGTGGAAAAAGCAAATTGGAATTGGCACCTGATCTGACAACTTGGCAGTGTTCTTACCTCCCGTCCTCAATATGAGTGCAGTAAATTGAGTGCAGCCCAATATGGGAATAAGATGAGGGGATTTGTTTATTTATTAATTTATCCCCCCCTCCCACCTCCCCTTTCTTTTTGGCTCGCTTGCAGGTTTGTTTAGATGTCAGCAGATCCTCAAAATACTTCTACCTTTGGAGTCGAAGAAATGTATTTTTGACGGCTAATTGGAGACAAGACATCTCACCGCCTGCCTTGATCTCAAAGTAGCCTGACTTAAGTCCACTCAGCCAGAAGGCTGTACCAGCAAACACACTCGCAGCCCACTCACAACTAACACGACATAAACCATTTAGTGTCATGTGCGGTAGATTTTGCTCCCTTACTGTCGCCATCTACAACAAACTGTTCAATTATGTATTATGTGCCATGGATAATGCATGACATGAATGTAGCTGATGTGAAATACTCCAAGGAGCACCTCCACTGCCAGTATTATTCATATACTGTGTGGGCTGCGTGTGTGCATCCACATTCATGATATAAGAACATCTTGACTCCCAAACTGGTTTCCTAGCAGGTGGTTCTCGAACGTCCCCCTCAGCTCTTTGCTCTACACCTCCCAGGGAAGACGACTACGGCTGCGGGGGGGTGCGAGCGCAGACCCTGATTACGTGCCGCTCTCTGTTCACACGCTCGCTCAGTTTTTTCCCTCACTGCGGATCTCCTGGTAGGATTGATGTTCTTGTGTGCATGTGTGCGAGGAAGGAAAGCGAGGGGAAGGCTCTGTCATCCCTCTCCTCTGTTGTGAGGAGCTGCAGGACTGCGGAGAGGTCCGCCAGGAATTCCTTCAATTCCAAGCCTCAGTCAGCCCCACCCCACCTTTTCATCCCGCAGCCAGCCTCCCACTCTCTATCCGCCTCCTGTTTCTTTTTTATCCCTCAGTGCGACTTCACACCTTTCTTCCACCAGCTCTTCCTCTCTCTGCTTCAATCTCTGCTTTATCTGTTTTTCTGTAGCTCCACTGCTGTTATCCCCTAACATTTTGCTTTTATCTCTCTCTTCAGCGTTCTGCGTAAAATAAAGTCTCCAGATAAGTGGTTTCTCTTAGGAGAGAGAAAATTCAATTAAGTTTAGTCGTTTTTGTCGTGTGTTTCTAATGACTGGTTCAGTCATTAGTGGTGATCAGCACCCATAGACCTCAAATTCTAGTTGAAATATCCAACAAGCACATTCCACAATCATCGCCTGATGTCATTTTCGTTATAATAATGAGTCATTATTCTCTCACTTCACTGAACTGTTTCATGGCAAAAAACTTATTCCAAGTTAAATTTAGGGTACCAGAAGATGTTATCTAATGAATGGATGGCAGAAAAATAGTCATTGTCAGTTAATAGTACATTTAAAAAAAAATTATGGTGAATAACACAATGTCAAAACCCAGGAGGCAGCTGCTTTTACAGCATGGTTGAAGCTTTGGAAAGATTAACGACGGTACTGTCAGCAAAGTTGGACATTTAATGCCACTATTTTATAACAAACAGTGTGTAGCAGCTCTTACTGAAAATTACAAGCAATTAGTAGTGATACTGTGTAGAGCCCAAGTGATACACTGCCTTGGGTATTAAATGGGCATAACATAGAGATGGTTAATAATGTAAAAGATAATGTAAATGAATAATTAGAGATCAAACAAGCCCATTTTCATGATTACTTTCAAAATAGCACTCTGTTAGAGTAAAGATTTGAACCACTGAGTGAAATCAAGTTCTGTTTGCAGCAACTAAACTGTGTGAAATCATTTTTATTTAAGAAGAGTCGAAAACAATTATAGCTCAAGAGTCTGTGTGAGCATAAATAGTGGAAACGGTCCAAGCTAAGCCAGCGTCTCATTGGCAGCGGAAAGTGTGAAAAGCAGTTTTGAGCTTTTTTGTCCAGTGACAATGCCAAGCCTTACTACGACTATTTATTCATTTACACATGATGGAGGTCTTTCTAGTAAAGCGCATCCCGCAGCCTCGTTGAATCACACGCAGATGCTATTTCTGTCGTGTTTTTACCTCAGGATTGCTGCAGGATGCCACTGCAAACAAACATGTAAAATTAAACCTTTCTAAAAGCCTTTCTAAAGTCTGTATCTTGGAGGATATGAAACTTATTTGGTACTATTGTACTGTATATTTGTGCTGGCGTTTATGTCAGCCGATATGTCAGAAGAAAGGTTATGAAAATGTCTCCAACGCATCTCTCCATCTCTCTCCCTGCCACAGAGTAAGTAGATCAGACAAGCCCACCCGACTTCTCCATCCCTCCATTCCTCTATGTACTTCTCTCTATCTGTGCAGCAACCCAAGCCAGGCAGGTCAGAGTAGTTCAAAGTTAAGCCTCCTTTCTTTCACAGTTTGCCTTCCCCCCCCACTCCATCCCCACCTTCATCTCCATCCTCATCTCCTCACCCCCCCATCCGTGCCCTCCTTTCATTCCGCCGCCCCCTGCGTCCTCAGCGCTGCGGGTCAGGCCGGTTCAGGGCGTCAGGGTGAGCAGTCAGCTCCCGTTATGACAGCCTGTCCAAGTGAATACACCTTCCTTTCCTCTCCTGCTCCTCCTCCGACCCTTCCTCCTCTCCGTCTCTCTGAGAGACATCTCCTCTCCGCGGTCAATCCTTCCCGCCGCGCCCTCACTCTCTCGCCGCAGTCACACCCCTGCCCTCCTCGCCATCCTCGTCCTCTTCCATCCCGCTCTCACATCCATCCGTTGTCATCTCTTCCTCCCCTGTAACCCCGCGTTGGTCCTCCCATCCATCACCGGCTCTTCCTGTCCCCTCTTGTTGCCATGCATATGTCTCAAACCCTAATAGCTGTCCTTCTGTCTCCCTTTCTATCAGTTCATCTGTCTCCTCCTCTCTCCTCTCGTGCCACACCACCACCATCACCCTTCCTCTGTCCCTCATCCGTCACTTGTTTCATCTTTTCTCCCCCTCCCCATTTCTTTTGTGTTTTTGTACTTTTCCTAATGAAAAGATCCATTCCTTCTGAACCTGGGCGTCGTCCATCTTCATTTTTTTTGCGTTACAGGCGGTACGTCTGTTCATTAATCTTTAGCACTCCCACTGTCTTTCTCTCTCTTATCTATCATCTATCTATCTCCAGCTCCCCCAATCTTCAAACCAGTCTTCCACAGATTAAACTCATTCCCGTCTTAAATATATTCCCCATCGATTTACCTGTACGTGTTTATTTGCAGGTACATAACACAAAAGCTTTCTACAAGCACTTAGCCTTTAGCAATAAGTAAAGAGAAAAGATAAAACCTTTAAAAAATCTGTTTCAGTCTGCATCAGCCCACATATAATTACATCCAATAAGGAGAATGCTTTTTACATGGAATGGAATCACTGTTGAGCCTAATTCAATACACGTTGCAATATAGCCTCGCAACATATTCCCTGTGGAGATGTTCAGTCTTTCTCATTGAGCTTTTAATGCAACCAATAGAAGAGAACATTTTGTAATAACTATAAACCGTGATTCTTACTGATTATCATTAACCTCAACGATGACAGTGAGTAATTTCCTTTATTTGTCACACTATTAAACAATGTCGCTAATTGAGTCGTAGGCTGGTAGAAGCAAAAGGTTTGTGCTTTTCCCTGCTTCAGTTCCTGTTGCAGTTTTCTTTTCATAATATTCCTCAACACAGTGACACATATATAACAATGCTATAGCTTTATGTTTTGACAATTAGTTTTAAGGGAACCATACATTAGAGCATAAAGGTTCATTCAATTTCTTAGATAATATGAGAGTTGTAGATATCATCTTATTTCTTCTTTGTTTCTGATAAATCATGTGTTGTTATGGAATATGATATATTCGGGATTTTGTATGTGTGCTGATACTGCCTGTAATTTAATCTCTCTTGCATAGTTTCCATTTGGGTCTTGTCTTATTTTCATTTTATGCACTTTAATTCATATTTATTATGTTACTTTTAGTTTTTATCATGCTTATTTTACCCATGTTTCTTAGATAATAAGGCACTCAAAGACACAAATCAGAAATGTCACAATCTTTCATCTTTGTAAATGAGAGCAACATGACACAATACCCAGATTCTTTCCAAATTTTTACAAAAAATGCACTTATTTGAGTTTTATCAAATTAAAGTGTTTAGTTCACTGTTACAGTTGTAAGCAACAGACCCTGTGATTAGAAGTCGTATTTCTTCTTTTTTTATGGTGGCATTTATCTATTTTAAAAGAATCAAATATGTTCATCCTATTGATGATTATGATTCGATTATGTGATTATGTCCTGCAGCCTGAATGCAAAACATCCACCCTGCTATGCAGCAAGTGTTTTCTTCCTTTTCCCTTAAACGTCCCCTTTGTTAAAGCGATAAAATTCAAGAGGTTGCACTGTTGTGTACCTGACCTCTGACCTCCTGTTGAGCAGAGAGTTTCCTGAGAGGAATCAGTTACACATCACATTATGATTGTTATCATTCTAATTGGTGTCATCAACAGCCATTATTGAGGACAGTGCTACAGTCTCATTAGTTTGTACACCGGCATTAGCAAGTGTCACATTTTCCTTGGTTTAAATGAATGGTTAACATACGCTCTGGCAGTGTTAATTGTTCTATCTTTACTGGTTTGTGTCAGCATTACCAGAGTTTTCTCTCTTCATTACTTTGAATTAACAGTTAGCATGAGTCGGGACAGTGCTAGGTTTCCCCTCTTCATTGGTTTGCATTAGTGGTTACCGAGGACAGCGCTAAGGTTTCCGTAGTCATCTCCCATTAGCAGCTGTTTAGCCGCGGCTTTCCCTTCCCATTACTGTGACTGACAGAGCAGCCGGGTGGAGGAGAGGCGAGCACTCAGAGGACGACAGACCAGTGCACATTTCACTTTGCTTATGCATCCAACACACATATATACACACACAGGGCGCACAAGCCACACACACACAAGCCACTGCTATTGTACAAACTGCTTTCATCATATCAGCACGTCAGATTAACGTAATTTTAGGTGTAAAACACAGAATGCTAGATTTCTTATCTCCTCATGCTCTGACTACACAACACTGTAAGAAAAAATAACCTTAGAAAATGGCCATTCCATTAGAATATCTGGTTAATGACCTACACACTGAATCAGTTTTTCACTAAGACTCATGGTATTCTCGACAGCAGCTACAAGCGGGCGGACACTAGCGCACACACGGGATCGATAGCAACCAATGGAGCTTGGGTGTGAACCCACAGGAGGCAGAGTGTATCTTTTATCCAGTGTTTCTGGGTCATGTCTCTGGTCTCCATTTCCTGATGCAGTGGCTGCCAGATTGAGTGCTCTTGTGACTGCACTTCATTGCCGTCATGTTCAATAGATTTTGATTGTTATTTTTGTGTCGTGCTTGTTTGTGGGTTTTTGTTTTACTTCGTCTTGGATATAATTCACATCATGCTCAATACCATAATACAAATTTACTTTTACCTTGAGAGCTTAGATTGTTTAACTCGTGATGAACGTGTTTAAAATGGTATGAGAGAAAACCAATAATGTGTTGTAATGTATTGATTCTTCTTTCCCACAACTTACTGGGATTGTAATAAACTAATATGAATATTGAACAGTGAGCTACTGAACAAAAACCAATGTGAGATAAAGCTAAGTACTCCAGAATGGCCCATTCTTTTTTTTTTTTTTTGGCAGACAAACGTGCAGTGATAGAGTTTTTTTTCTTCGTTGTTCCTGGATGATAATGAAAACTGTGGAGCGTGCCGAGGACTCTGAACTCCACTGAAGCCCTTTCGAAATCGCATTGTGTTTTAAATACTTGCAAGGCAGCATTTCTTGAATTTACAAATGATCTTTTGTTTAGCTGTAAAAACCTACTTACTTATACTCATTTCCATTTCAATGTCCACGGTGCTTTAAAGACAAGGGGGCACTATTCTTTTCATCACACCAAACTTCCGCAACAGTGGTACTTTGTCTCCATCTTGCACGTGTGTACTTTTAAAAATTCACCAGAAACCCACATTAGCACATACCTTGCCAAAAAGCTGTGTTCCTCTCAGAGAAATCTAACTTTGTTAAGCAGATTTCTGTTAATCCCTGGATTTTCCAGTCACTATAAATGCTCTGACAGAGTGTACTGAATAGCAGCACCCCTAAGAAGCTCCCTGCTTTGTGGCATGAGTCAATGTTGCTCAATGGCTCTTGAGCGTTGCAAGACATGAGAAACCACACAGTAACGGGACAAAGAAATCCAAGATGGGAGAAAGACAGAGAGACGAGAGCATTGGAGTGAGCTATCAGTGAGAGTGATTGCAAAGGAAAAGAGGGAAGGAGGGCTGATGAGGGATGGCAATAAGAGCAGGAGAGCTGGAAAGCGAGAGAGTGTATGCGAAGTATCAGAGTTGACGAGAATGGTGAGGACGGATCAGGCAAGCGAAAGGGACACCAATCAACACCTCCTGATTGCCTCAGGTGTCCCAGGGGAACGATCGATTTTTGGGGGGGGTTGTAGAGGAAGGGAAGAGGGGTAGGAGGACGGAAAGATAACTGCTCCAGACACTTGTCAAAGAATACAAAGGAGTGTCATATCTTCCGCCGGTTCTCTGCAGCCCACTCAGGGGAGCGAGCCGAGGTGGTGCAGGGGTTTTATGTTCAGCTTGGTTCAGTTGTTGACAGTAAATGAATCCTCAGACACTCCTTTCCCAAATGCATGTACCAGCCAATCTGTCTGTCCATCAATCACCCAGCCTTTGCGTATGTACCTCATTACTTAAAGCTAATACAATTCAGAGCAGGAAAGTGGAGGGATAGGAGAATGATCACAGATTGCCAGCTCGACAAGAACTTGAGGACTCTTGCTTCCATTTTTCTTCATTACAGAGCTTTTTGGAGCAGTTTACTCTGGGTTTTATAGTGGCAGGTTAGTGATAGGTTGTGATATTTGGATATATAAATAAAATTGACTTAAAAGAAAATTAGTCGATGTTGACTAATGGTAGGAAATGGAAAACAGCTTTCTCATATCAAGTTTAACAATGTCACGCTTCTTCCTCATTCACAGACTACAGTCATAATTCATGTGCTAGAGGTTGTTTATACTGTATGTTATTTTGGGGTATTAACTGATAGAACTGATGCAGTCTTTTTTTTCTTATAGCTACTGTTTTCATGGTCCCACTTTGTGCCTCAAGTGTAAGAATTGATTTTCAGTTCAGTGCTGGATTTCATCTGTTGATACCAGCAATGAAAAGCTAAACAGATGTGTCATACATTACCTGGAAATACTCTTCTTTAGCTGTGTATCCCAAAGTAAATGTCTTTTATTCACTTTGTGATGGAGAGCACTCCTCACTGCGAGCAGATACTTTGCTATGGAATTCTCCTTGATAAATGTGTGATCCTGAAAAGGAAAAATTACTGAGCCGTTACATAACTTGCTTGATGTGGCGGACAAAAGAATTTCATTGCTTACGTGTGTTCCAGACCTTTGACCATATCACACAGTCTTCCTCAGATGTACAAGCAGCAGGTGTACTTGTCTAGTTCTGTCCATTTCTCTGAACCCTTCAAGGACTTCCATGTTGGCTTATAATAGAGATTGTGTGATCAAGTTGAACTCTCTGGACCATGGAGATATGAACATTGCATGGCTCTGGGTAGCACTACCTGCTGAGGAGGATGTTTTAAGGGCTCCAGAACAAAACCCAAGTAACACTTGTGAGATTGTGTGAAGTTACTAAATTGCGTGTTCCCATGTCAAGCTTTTGTCCTTAACTCATCCACCGGCATCAGAAAGTTGTCCCAAGCAGAAGCAGCCTAAGCTGACCAATAATCATCTCATCGCTGACAGGGAGTGCTCATGATGCTGTAACCCTTCACACACAGCTCAAGGCTGTGGGATCTTAAGTGATCTAATAGCTTAGAGTGTGCCTGTTTTATTCAAAGGACAGAGCCAAGCCTCCAAGTGCTTCTTAATCAAAGTTCAGTCATCCATACTAAGAGTGGGTGCAATAAAGAGAGAAGATTGACCCAATTATGTGTACCTGCTGATTACCTTGTCTCAGAGTCACATAGAAGCACTCAATCAGAGCTCTCAAACTGTATCTCCCTCATGCATCCTGCCTACATCCCCACCACTGGCTCCTTGTTCCACCATGATTTCTAATCACAAAGACAAGGCTGTGATGGGAACTAAACCAGCCATGGCTGAGTCACGTTCGTGTTCAGCTGACCCTAACATGATGGAAATCAATGTCCTCCAGCCCCTCTCTAGCTTTCCCCCCTCACTCTGTCTTCCTTTCTCCCATTCCCTCCATCACCTCTACCCCCCCTTCTCAAGGTTGCTAATGAATTATGAATCTCTTTAATTCATGTCACAGCAATGTCCTACATCTCTCCGGCTTCTATAGCTCACAGCCCCCCCACCCCCACCCCCCCACCCCACCACCACCAACAATTTTATGAAGAGTGAAGGCGGTGAAGTCAAGGAAAATGAAGGTTACTTTACTGTTGTGTTTTCTCTGTGCTGGCATTTAGTAAATACATATACTCCTAATAGAGTTAGTCACAGAGCAGTCTAAAGGGAATGTGTCGTCCTAAGAAATGACGCAGAGGTGGAAGAACTATGTTTGTTGACTTTCAGAAAAGACTCAGTGTTCCAGTATGTAGTCGCTGACATTCACAGGCATTATTAAATAAGATTAAATGAGGGGTTGACAATTTCACAACACCTTCTCTAGTGGTGTTAATTAACCCATCCTCCGCAGTTCCTGTCCTAACATGTCTTCAGAGAAATGGCTTTTGCTTTTAAAAGTGCTGTCTGGTGTTTTAATATATGGTAAATTAGTTTTCAAAATTCGACTATGCTTGGTCACCAAAGGCCTTTAATGAAAGTTACCATTCCACTCTGAACCTAGATCTAAAATAAGGTTTAAAAAAGTGCCTACTATGAGGTCTAAAGCTGGACATCTATTTCTGACAGGAGGTCATTCAACAGTTGACATCGACTGTGTTTTTTCTGACCAGTTTCTGATGGCAGCAGAGATTGCTAATAGTGAAGACAACATGAAGAAAGAAGAGATCCATCTGTTGTCCACTGTAGCCGACTGTCTCTTATTCATTAAGCAGTCAATGGCAATGAAAGTTATTAGTTACTTTGTTCAGCCTTTGAACTCTTTGAGCTCTCTCCGGTTCGCTTTATTTTTCTGATAGCTACAGTACAACAGAGACCAAGGATCCCATCCCCACAACTGTCTTTCAGTGTGTTCATTTGAAAAAGGGATAAATCCTTTAAGATGTGGTCAGTGTAACCTAGTTCACTTGGGAGTCCCTTTTCACTCACTTTTTTAGACTAGTGTTTTTTACATTATACTGCCTTTTGTACTAGTTTTTATACTATCATCAACGATTGCACACTTTGGAAAGAAAATAATAATTTGGTACAGTCCAATTCAGGGGACTGGTATCAGTACTGACCAAGCAAAACTAATTACAGTTTCTTCATCATTCGGATATTCCAAAACTTGTTATTGGCAGATAACTTCAGGCATCTTCAGGGGGAATGGGATCACACTTGCCAGGGAAGAAATTATTTTCTTTTGTGCTTTTTTTCTGACCACTGACACAAGGAAGTATAGCTGTTACCATGGTAACAACTAATGGATCGTAATAAACTCAATAAACCCTTTCAGTCTTACTCACTCTGTATGGATTAGAGGTCCACTTACGGCTTTAAAAGGACAGCAGTTGTCATATTGTAGGTAGTTTCAAGCAGTTTGGTCAGGCTTCTGTCACATCCTGTAGATTTAACCATTCATCGTCCCTCTTGGTTTTTCATGGTGGAGACAAGTCTTCAAAAATTATTTCCAATCAGCAAACTCCTCTGACCCATGACAGCGAAATGAGTTGCGGATTTTGTGTTTGACTGCAGTTTGAGAACAAAGTTTAAACTTTGCACTCGGCGGCTAACCTCCTCGTCCACCGCTTAAGAGACCTTCAAACAGAGGAGCAGAGGACAGTGATTTCATTAGCCATTCGGTGAACGGTGTGTGTGCATGTTTATGTGCGTGTGTGTAAATGTTAATGATATAAGAAATGGAAGGATGGCTAAATGAAAGCCGTGTAAAATGTCAACTGTGCACATGCATGCCTGTGTGTGTGTGTGTATGTGTGTGTGTGTGTGTGTGTGTATGTGTGTGTGTGTGTGTTTTAATTTTCATTATTGCTCCCATCTCTTTCTCTCACTCTCTCGCTCGCTGTCTGTCTCTCATGCTCTTGCTTTGCAATTATAACCTCCATTAATTATGAATCATGCCCCGGATGAACGGGGCGAAGCCGCTGCCACTGTCGATCCAGCCAGGCGGCAGAGAGACCTGGCAAACTCCTGAGCTGTTGACGTTGCCTACGGAAGCACCGCATTTTAATTTTCCATTTATTAATTCAGGTCGCTACTGGTACGAGCATGGAGTGCAGGGGTGGAGGGAAGGAGGGAGGGATTCGCTGGAGGGACGGAGACGGGGTAGAGCGCAGTATATAGCTATAATTATCCCACATTATTAGTAATGATAATAATATTGCTGAGAGAGTGGAATTTGTTTGCCCCTCAGCCTTGCCCACCGCTTCATTTCCCGCCGTAGAATGATGAATTAATAAAAAACTTTCCACCGACTGGCTGGTTGAGTGGCATGTGACATACACTTTCTCTCTACCTCCTACTCTCTGTCTCTCCATCTTTCTCCAGGTGACTGGCTCACTCGTTCACTGGCAAAATGGCACCACAGAGACCCACTTTCAGGGGAGTGAATATAGGAAAGAGGTGTAATCAACAAAATTGAGGCAAAGCGCTGTACTTTGTCCACTTCAATTCACCAATGACGAGCGGTGTGCATTCTGACATTCTGCCCGTGTGTGTGTGTGTGTTCTTCGACAAGGTGACTGCCTCATAATCAGGGCAGAGAGTGCAGACAGGTCGGGCCGGGAAACGCCCTGCACTATCTGTCAAAATTTCATCAGTATACGCCACAACCAGACACTAGATCACCTCAAGTCACCCTAAGGAGTGCTGCGTGACTTGACAGATAGAGTGAGAGTCTTTTAGAGATGTTTATTACAGAGAACTCCATCATAAAAATACCATGTAGAGATGATTTTTATTTGGAGCGCTGAAAAGAGAAAATCTTCTCAAACAAACTGCAGCAGCTCAGGCATTAATGTTTCCCCGAGTTTGACGATGGGAAAAGCCTTTTCGGGTCAAAATGTTTTCCTAATGAAGTTCCAATCCAGTGTAACACCCTGTTAGATCCAGAAAGGGCGATTTGAAAAATGAGCTGCTTTTTTTCCCCCCCTCTGATGCACCGCGACTGAAACGCTTTGTTTTGCCGACCAAAACTCTCTAATCCCGAGTGAGTGTGGCGTTGACAGTGTTCAGCGCGGGCCCGTCTTGTTCTGTTCTTTGTGAACCTGATGAAGCCTCTCTTAATGAGACACCACTATGTTTCTTCCTCTAAACTCTTTAACTCTCAGAGCTTTTTTTCCTCCCCGTCATAGCAGGTCCTCTCATTAACCGACATGTTCTCCTTATTTCACTTTGCTTGTTCGCTGGTCTCATATCCTGATCGCCTCTCTGTCTCTCACACTCCCGAGGACAACCATGTTGTTACGTGTTGTTGTCATTTATATAATGACACCTAAGAACCCTTGTACTCCCCATCGGCCTCCACTGACAGATTGGATGCTAGAAGTGAGTAGACAAGTTGAGTCAAGCAATTAGCACAATGAGAGCCTGCGTGTTGTTGTGTGTCACTTTGGTTACCTGTTCTATAACCCTAACCCTGTTCTATATTGCCAGGACCAAGAGGTTATTCCTCTTTCAAAAGGATAAACACTTGCTAACGTGTGTATGTTTGTGTCGTGTGTTGTGTGCTCCATGGGCAAATGAAAAGGAGGTTTTTTTCATATTTTTCTGTCACCATGATCTTTGTCGAGCACTCTTGACTTGCAGCCGTGGAGGAAGAAGTACTCTTCCTGGGGTAAAAATACTAGTATGACAATATGAAAATTATCCTTAAGCAGTAAAAAGATTCTGCATTTGAAATCCTACTGAAGTAAAAATATTTATATAAAAGATTTATCAGGTAAATGTAATTAAAGTATCTAGTAAAAGTAGTACATTTGCAGAACATTGGCTTAAGGAGAGACATATTATCAGCTTAAATACAGATGCATTATCTTATAAGAAGTGTTTTACTGTTCACTGCTCAAACAGGAGCTGGTTCTCACTACTTTTAGGCACTTTAGTCCATTGGTTGGTTTAGCAAGCTAGAGGTCAGATCCTCCCAAAAGGGTTAAGAAATGCACCTGCGGAGTCATGAGATGATTAATGGGGTAGAAAAAGAAAAGAAACAAGGTTCTGTTACACACAATCGTTTTTGGGTTTTTTTTTTCTCAGTAATTGCTTTTTGGCTGGAACATGACTACATACCACTTTCTTAAGAAGGCTAAAAAAATTTTAGAAACCACTGTATCATTATCATGTTTCTGTTTTTATGGTCTGTGGACCATAGTGCTTGCACTAAGTACACTACAATGAATAAATGCCTAGTTTCAGTGCCTATCACTACTTTTGGAAGTTCTCATGTTTTGTTGAGAAAGATGTTAAAATGTAGTACTAATTAAGAGAAAGACACTTCAAAGTTAAAACAAAGTTTTACAAAAGGATCTAAACTGATGACCAATCTGAAATTCATTTGCCCTCATACCCAATGTGTGGTAATGTTTTTTATGTCTGTGATTAATTTAGATTATTTTGTAGAGATGTTCACCTATGACTTATTAACACACACTGTGTTAATCGGTAGCAAAAAAGCTGCAATTACTGTTAACCAATAGGGAGAACCACTGCTGGGTTACAGAAGTTTTTCCATCCTCGTGCCTTGAGACACAGCAACCACGGATACACACAAAGAGACATTCACATTGTTTGAAGTGTGGGCTGCTCTGCTGTGGTGTAACTCAGGCCTGGAAACAATAACAATTAGCAAGTCTAATGGCGCATCGACCTCCTTTGCCTCCTTTCGTTGGCTCAGCACCCTCTCCCTGCTCTTTTAGCACGCTCTGTTCAACATCACAGGACACCCCGGTGAAGCAATCCATACAGTGAGGTCATCCTCGTTGCTACGGTGTCAGGCCACAACATGAGAATCGCTTCATTCTAACCTGTTGCGGATTAAGGACGCCCGTCTGGCAGTGCACAAGATTAACGGGTGTTGTCACACACCATCGCCGACAGACGGCTAGGCTATCATTAGCATCTTAATCACGGTGGTTATCACTCGCTGATAGCCATCGTGGTGCGGGCCAATTTCAACAGCGCAGCCCCAAATAGCCATCTGATCTTTTTTTTTTTTTTTACAGGGTCTCGCTGAGCATAACTGTTCCAACACCGGAAATCATTTTGTAGGCAGGAAATAAAAAATCTATCACGCCGTTTCATCATTTTGGCGTGTTGTTTGCAATTGGATTCCTACAATGTGTATTTACGAGAAATTGCCTCCTCTGTGATGCAGCGGCGAGACAGCAGCGGCGGTTATCTGAACACGGCTGAGGCTAGCATACAGTGTAATCCATACGAAACATGCCAGTCAAGTCATCTTATCGACACTGACATACCATCCACACAGCACCTAATCCTGCTTATGTGCTAATGGAAATGTGGATGTACACTGTATCGGTGCAAACTCCCCAAAGAAAACAGCAGCATTAAGATGGCTTAATGTTCTCATCTCTCTCTCTCACACACACACACAAACTCACATACACTAACATGCGTATACAGACAAGCGTGCGTACCACCTCCAGTTCTGGTCGGAGAAGAATATATATATATTTTTTTTGCTCTTATCGGCCTTTCTACAGACACCCTGTTTGCCCTGCCAGGAAAACAATGAGAGCACAAAGCCTTTTGTTCGGACGAGTACCCAGCATTTCCACCTCCACCGCCCACCCATCTTGGAAAAAAGAAAAAAAAAAAAAGCCACGCTGCATTCACACCTCCCCAATGTTATCTCACTTCCATCCACCAACTCTTCTGCCCCACCCGCCCAGCTGCCTGCCCACCCTGCTCCTGGCAGCAGGTTCTCGCCACCATTTTCCTTTTTTTTTCCCTTCAACACGGTCAAGATGTGCTCAAGATTGTGGAGGAAAGGGAGGTATGGAGCAGGAGACTGAAAAGTCGTGGGAAGGCTGTGCATCTGCCCGTCATTATCAGCTGCTGTTAACGCGGTGACTTCAGCAGGATGGCGAGCGGGAGATCGATGTGCAGATTGTTCGTATTGTTTCGGCTGTGCGAGCCGACGCGCGCACAGCTCTTAACGGGCAAGGACCCCTGATGTCATCACAGTTATGTTCGAATGATTCAAGGCTGAAAATGCATACAATTTTCTACGCTTATGCATGTCTGTTTTTGCACGTACACACACACCACAAGATGCTTTTTCCATCAACACTCTCATCGCCACCAGTGCCACTCTCGCTGGTTTACCACTGTCCAACTTGCCAACATGGACACTGTCATTAAAACATAATTAATTTCCTCCGAGCGGCTATTGCAGACCTTAATCTTCCTCCCTGCTCCGACTGTAGAAACACACCGTGCTAATATCATTCCAGCCTCACATATATGCACACACATTTTACAGCATGAATTATGGAATTTAGAGATAGCAAACTCATTACTCAATGGGAAACCTATAACTTCAGGCAGAAAGGTGTGTGTGTGTGTGTTTGTGTGAGGATGGATGTTCAGCCGCTGAAACATTAGCCCGAGACCATCAGATAAAGACTGCGCGTGTTTCTGCGTCCCTTTTTGTGTGTGCGTGCGTACATGCAGCCGTCCCCTTCATGAATATGGGAAATGTGTAAGCCCTGCCAGTGGCCAGGATAAAGGGTGGCGTGTGAATAAACTTTCTATAATTATGAGCTGCGATTAAATCATGGCAACCAATCTGCTCCCATTCAGTCCCAAGGCTCGCGCACACACTCTCGTACATCACACACACACACGTATGCTCTGTATTGTCTCTTGGTTTAACGCGTCTTCAGTGTTTTTTAAGAAGCATGATTATGATTGGCGAGTGTTTTTTTTAGGATGCCGCTTGATTATTTCTGTTTCTTCTGTCGTGTTATTTCACTGGTGCACATTTTAGAAATTCAACAAGATGTTCATTGTTTTTCTCTCTCAGTTTCTCATCCTTCTAACGTCTATTACTTGTCATCAATACCCCCATCTCTGTCTCTCTTCTCTCTTTCCTTCTCAAATTTTCTGGCCCTGCCTCTGTTTCCATCCCCTCCACTTCTCCCGCTCTTTTCTCGCCCCCGGTCTCGTTGCGGACCAATCAATCCCATATTCTATCTTTAATGCGGTCTATCATAATTTTCTCATTATAATCAGAGAGTGATTGGATTCTGGGGGTAAATGAGGGATTCTGAGAGGTAATTAGCAGACTAATAACTCCAAGTTCTGACATGCTGAAATAAGAGACGGATGGAGGGACTTTGAATCTCTCATCTGCGCGGATGAGAGGAAGAGGGAGGAGGAGGAGGAGGAGGGAAATCAGCCTCTTCTGTAAGCTCTCTGCACAGATACATCAGTAGAAAGCCCAATATTGTTCTGCCAAAGTGGGAGGAAGTGTGTAAGTGTGAGTGGATGTATTTGTAGAACAGACGGCCCTTTTTTTTGTCTGGGTGTTTGCATTATTTCACCTTCTTCTCGTAGAGTTTCTGTTGCAAATAAAGCCTGGAACAGACGTAGACCCTCCACGTGGGATGACTATTTCCACCAAGTCCAAGAAACTGAGTTTATATTCAAGTCATTTTGTTTGGCAGAGTCTGTCTTGCAGGAAACAAAATACTGTATGGATTGTTTTTTTTTCCAGTGGAGGAAGGAAAATGAAAAACACTGAAGGATTTTTATCTTTTGGGACTCACTCCTTCAAAGTTGGTCTAATCTGATGTGACGCCCAGATTGTAGCTACGATCCACTGAACCATTGCAGTGTGTGTTCCCCCTTTAAAAGACACCACAACTTTAAATCTTTATTTTTCTGCTGTAAATGGGTGCACACACACTTGTACATACTGTAGTTCATGGCAGTGCAAGTACCTACATGTTGACCAATGGCCTGCATGCATGAATTCATTACTGCCTTAACACATTAGGGCCGATAGTACCAACACACACTACAGGTTTGGTTTGATATCTTACAGAATGGGGCACGTTTGTCCTCGGGCTTGTGTAGTACCTGTTACAGTTGCATGTGTCTGTTGGCCTCAGGTGTGTGTGTGTCCCAGCCAGCGGAGCGCGTGATTAGCCAGCACTGCCGGCCATCCATCTTGGTTGGTTGAGAGGACGGGAGTGGTTAGGTTGACAACCGACCTGGCTGGCCTGGCCCCGGGACACAGCTATGTCTCCATCCACCGACCACACACACACACACACACAGCAGCAAGCCTGCAGGTTAATGGCTTTGACTCCTGTCCACTCCATCTCTCTCTCTCTGTCTCCTGCTCTCTCTCTCTCTGTCCCTTTCATTTCTTTGTCCTAGTCAAATGTTTGCTCTCTCTGTCTTAATCCTCCTTCAGTCTTCACCTCCGTATATCCTCCCATCGCCATCTTCCTTCTGTGCCTTGCCTTTCCATTTCTCCATTTGTTTCCTCCATTACCTTTCTATCTATTACCTCACTTCAGTTTTCTCTCTCTCACCCATTCTCCCTCTCTTTCTCACTCTCTCTCCGTCTTACCTGGAGTGTGTGTTGCATATGGATGAGGGACGTGACAAAGTGCTGCCCTCAGCGCAAACACAGCCAGGCATACAGAGAGTCAAGTCTGTCTCCGGTGTGGGGAGAAAGACGGGGAAGAAAAAGAGGGGGAAGGAGGAAGGATGCAAAAGGTAGGAGGAGATTTAGGGAGGATAGTTGAAATTTAGAAAGAGAAGGGGAAATGCGATGTAACTTCAAACTTTGGTGTTGCTTTGAGATCATTTTCATAATTTATCATGACCTTTCGCTATCTTTCCGTACACCTCTCACACAAAGTACTGCTGTCAGAATGTTCTCCATGAAGCTAATAAATAAGTTATGAGTGTGTTTATTTTAATTTACCTTTATTTTACCAGGAATTATTCTGTTTACAGGGGAGAAATATATATTTTTTTAATTTACTTACACATTCAGGGATAAAGCAAAATAACATGGCAACCGAGTGCTTGAAAATCTGAACATACTTTACATTCCTCACGAAACATATTTTGAATGTTGCATCTGAATGCCTGGAATGAAGGCAGCGTATTTAGTGGTTTCAAATATATTCAAGCCTCTGTTGTGTAGTATGGAGGTGAAATAGCCACAGTTATATTTACTTACTTATCAGTACAAAAGCATGTGGAATGTTTCTGATCTTTCATGTGTATCTCATTTTTATAAATAACAGTAAAAAGCTTCATATTTTACCAAAGGCTTATTACTCTGATAATGAAAATCTTTAAACATGGGAATATTAAGGGGAATAATAATAATAATTATGATGATGATGGTGATGGTGGTGATCAGATGTGCTACAATCCAGCACTGAAAGGTTTTATTGAGTTTATTTATAATTAAGCAATATTATCAGAATGAATCATTTCCATTCACCATATCTAATTACTTACATCCTGATTCTGCCAGTAGTTAAGCGCAAACAGGCTGCAGTCGGCCATTTCCAACACACAATAGCAGACCTGTCACTATACTATCAGGAAGGGAAGAGGAAAGCAAGCAGAGCATGAAACAGGTTGGAGAGGGTTGTGTTTGTGTTTGAAAGAAGGGGGGGAGAAAATATGAATGACAAAAGGAGCGAGTGAGGAGGGATAGCGAGGGAGCAGTGAACAAATATAGCAGAGAACAGCAGCAGAGTCAGACTTTATACCAGGACAGGATGTCTTGCTCTCCCCCTCTGGCTCGTGTTTTAATTTACATTTAATACACATGAAAAATAACTACAGGCATTTATTAAAGTTGTGAACTGTTGTTAAAGGTAAACTGTATTGCTGCTTTAAGTCTTTTCATGTTTTATGAGTTACATGAAAAGTTCTCAGTGGAGTTTTTTTACTTTAAAAACTGTTGTTTTTCCTGTGGGACTGTCTGCTGGTGAGAGAGATATCTCACGCAGGTTTACAGTTATCCTTCTCTTCTATTTCATTGTAACTGGTGTAGAAAAAGGTCATAAAATCATGTTAATATACTTTCCTGAGAGTTGACTGTACTGACACTTTTGTCACAGACAGGAAGAGACAGGTACAAAGATCACTGGACCAGCCTTTATCCAACATAGAAAGCAGATGAAAACAGCTGCTTAAGGAGCCTTTGCTATCAAAACAGAAAGAATAAAAGCACAGGAGCGATTGTGCAGAGACAGAGAAGACAAATAGTGAGACGACAGACAGACATACAGACAAGTTGTCATCCCTCTCATCATCTCCAGCGATATGCTACCTTTGGCCAGTTGCCAGGCAACTGTGTGCTTGACAACAGCCGAGGATGAGTTATGTGGCTCTCCCGTCGCAGCGAGGGATCGTGGGTAGCCAATGTCAAACAACCTTCCCCTCCAACACACACACAAGGTCAGTAAGAGGGCACTCATCTTTGACCAATGGGAGAACAGAGAAAACTGCATGGCAAAGTCGCGTGTCGTTTGGTATGTGTGTGTGTATGTGTGTTGTCTCTCAGGATCCACACTGGCTGGGCCATTGGAATACAACACACACACACACACACACACACACACACACACACACACACACTCACACACACACACACACACAGCTGAAGAATGTGGGTGTTAATGTCAGTGAAGCAGTATTTTGCAGTTGTATCAGTGTGTGCGAATGCGAATGTGTGTTTGTACTCCTCCCTCCTCCTGTCTCACGCTGTGTCCATGAATAAGTGAGTGTCTGTGCATCCCACCGCGTGTGAGCCCACCTGCCCGTGTTTTGCTCCCTCTTAGTCCCCAAGCAAACACCTTTATAAAGACCCACCACTGTTTACACCTGTAGCTTATGGTAATACCGCCATTGATATACACGCATGGATATATACAGACACACACACACACACTGAACGCCCACGGTGGGAGTGGAGAAAAAAGAACCTCCAGTTGCTGCATCAGGAGCTGCAGATGAGAGTTGCAGAGTTAAAAGAGAAAGAAACATTAGAAGGCATCTGACAGGCTGAAAATGTCTCGAGTTTTGTCAAAGAGAGGCAGTTTATGAGTGCAGGGCAGTAATAACTCAGTTTTATTCAGTAACTAATGTAATGTAATCATGAAAATCTATTTTAGACTGTATATGAAGGCATTTGGAGTTTTTGTAGCTTGCTCTGACTTGTACACCAAATATCTATTACTCCACAGCTGAAATTAGTCCCTCGTTATATTTCAGTAGAGTGGTTCTGTAAACCCACAGGGCACTGTTGTTTTAGTAAAATACATTTAAATAAAACTATGCATTTGTGTCCTGCCTTTCTTTAGAAACAAATGATAACTTGATAGAGGAAAAAAGAAGTCAGCTTCATAACATTATTAGTAATCGTTACGTTTCCTGTCTCAAGGGAAGTAATAATGCATCATGGGCCCATGGTATAGCTATAACAGATGTAATTTCTCTTAACATATGTTTTCCACAAATTATCTCAGTGTTTCATTTCTTTCAGATGACATCCTCTCCATCTCTGTCACTGAAAAATTTAAAGTCCCTGAATCTCTGAATATTTCAAACTACTACTGCTCGTGTGTACATGTGTGTTAAACTGAGATTTAAGGAGAACGCAGAGAAACTTTCCCTCTTCTGACTTAATTTCTTTTCTTTCTGTCTATTGCTGTATATTCTTACCTCTACTCTGCTTCACCCAATATAATGTGTACATAGAAAGAACTCTGATAGTGGTAAGAATGAAAACCAAAAGGAAATTCAACAAAGCAGCAGTGAGAATTGATGCTCTGCTCCTCTGCAGTCGGCAGTCATTACTTCTCTGACCTGTACATTTTTTTAATGTTGAAACACAGCACTGAAATACCCATTTTTTTCTTCCAAGGTTCATTCAGTCAGCGCCATTTCGGCTCTTGCATGTGACAGATGAAGGGATGAATCGACAGACAAATAAATGGCCAAACTATTGTCTATAAGGGGCAAAAACAAGAGCAGACATGACCAAAGCTTATGATTCCCACGGCTTAGTTTCACATATATATCCTCCTGTGACATATATGCCGTCGTGTGTTGTGCTCCACACGTGCACGCTCGGCCCCTCGTCTGTCATGTTGGCGGTAACTAATGGCAACACAAGCAGGAAGTGCTCTTATGCCTGGCTGTCTGCTCTGCTTTAGAGAAATGGTGCGTTCACAATAATGCGATAATGCTGCTCTGATGAGCTGTCACTCAAATACCTCGCTGCTGAAAGAGATGACAGGGAAGAGGCAGTTTTATTGTGTGTGTGTGTGTGTGTGTGTGTGAATATATGAGTATGTTGGAGGAAGAGATGGATGTGTGTGTGTTCCCTCATGTTTATGCTAATTTACAGCTCAGTATGTCTGTTCTGTTATCAGCAAACCTGTATTGTGCTGCATTATTGCTTGCATTTTTGAGTGTGTGTGTGCGTGTGTGTGCATGCATGTGTGTGTATTTGTGTGCGCTGATGTGACTACACGTGTGTAAATGAGAGTGAGAACAAGTGAGAGAGAGATGGAGTACCAGTGTGTGTGTAGCTGTGTGGGTAAACATATCTTGTGTGTGTGTGTTTGCGTGGCATTAATTTAGCAGAGCTCTGGAAGCGACCAGGCAGCTCGGTCTGTTAGCGTAGCCGCTCTGCCACTACTTATTAATCAACCTGGCAGACAGACAGTGGTGGCACTGCCCCTCTGCTTGCCAAATAGGGAGCTGGCCTCACTCTGATAACTTTCAACACACTACACCCACTGCTCTGAGGCTGCCAAATTAGGAGCAACACTGGCTAAGATAAGTCTAATAGTCCCGTGCTGTGGGAGGGTGATAGACTGCAGCTCGCCTAAGAGACTGCTGCTTCTGGTTGGAGCTGCGAGGTGGGGGTTAAGAAGAAGAAAGCAGAGGTTCTGAGTAAGGGAGAAGAAGAAAGCAGGAGAATTGTGAGCTTGTTGTTCGGTTGAGACTTCGCCCGGCACAGATGCTGTGTTGGGAACAGAACTTGGGCCTGCCCGGATGCAGGAAGTACCAGCACTCTAAGAAATAGCGGGGCAGCTGAATGTCAGTGTAAATTCAAAGTGGAGCACTTTCTCTGTCGGCAACATTCATGAGCTCGTCCAGCAGCAGCAATGTCATTGCCAATCTTTGTTGGCAAAATTTCCACTGGCCGCAAAAAAGCAAATTGATCGGCCAAACTGTGACTTTGGACGGGTCAGAAGATTTAATCCCTCCGCTCTGTGCTGAAGTGTAAATAATTGTCAGAACCTCGAGTGCAGCAGAGTGGAATCTGTAAGTGCATTTTTGTTCATTTGCTTCTTTTATGGTCTGCTAAACTTAAAGACTTCATTGCTCGGTTTTTGATGAATGTCGTGTGGTGAGTTAAAATCTGAATAATGGACGTTTCTGATGTGCAGAGCCATAAAATGTGTTGTAAAGGAAATGTTACCACTGTGAAGGGTTTCCAGGTTGCTTCACATCTGTTTACGTTGTTGCATGAATTATTCATCGAGGCCGCGGACATCTTTCATACCGGTCTGTGTGTGGATTCACAGCACACACACACACACACACACACACACACACACACACACACACACACACACACACACACACACACACACACA
>JBAJHX010000042.1:13069941-13085202 GCA_037176925.1 Amniataba percoides | reverse complement strand
AGATAGATAGATAGATAGATAGATAGATAGATAGATAGATAGATAGATAGATAGATAGATAGATAGATAGATTAAAATATGTGAAAGATTGGGGCAAGTGCAATGCAATGATTTAAGAAATGTGAAATAGCGAGAGAGAAAGCGATTAGAGAGAGGTGCTGACTCCTACTGACACCAAGCAGACTTTCCACCTCTTTTGACTGATTGTTCGTGTCTCTAAATGCCTTTGTTTTTCTGTTCAGGGGACTGCTTACATTAGACGTGTCCACACACACACACACACACACACACACACACACACACACACACACACACACACACACACACACACACACACACACTGAGAGGGGTGCTGCCCAGTACGAGGGCATAAAATCAGAATAATTTCACAGATAATTTGGTTGCCACAGCCAGGCAATAGTAATAACAACTTTGGTTAGAGAAAGAGCACAATAAGAAAGAGGGAGAAGAGCGGAGCGAATCACTCAAGGCCAATCGCTGAGTCTAAGCTAGAGTGCTGTTTGTGAGGGAGAAAAAGAGCCTCTTTATAAGCTCTCTGAAAGAAAGGGGAATGTTTCTCATCTCTCCTTTTCTCCTATTTCCAAATCCTTCTTCCCCTCCCTTGCGTCATTCGCCGTGACCCTTTTAGAAATGGCAGAGCGTTTAGCGTGGCGGCAGGATGATAGCGTGGTCCAGCTGCGGCAGCATCGACAGTGAGGCACGCTGCTGTAATTGTAATAATACACTTAGACTGCACGTTCCTGGTGTCTAAAAGGCAGGTGGCTTTCATCACCTTGGAAAGAATCAGGCACAGTGTGAGGTGTGTGTGTGTGTGTGTTATGTTGGAAACGTGTGTGTCCTATACATTATTCAGATGCTTTGAGCCGCCCACATCTGTTCATCTCTCTGGACGACGCAGACTCCTTGATAGACAATAATTACTATGCTGCCAAGAACATACACACACACATGCAGACACACACACACACACACGGTGAATTCTGGCGCCCATTTCAACCACAAACAATGAATCCACATGGGATACAGTGTGTCAGGAGCCCTGTTTGTCATCCAGCAGCCACACTGTTCACACACAAATCATAATCACATGTATGGCTGCACTCAAAGTCACAGATGCATGCACCTCTGGGTACACACACAAATCATTATGACACGTACGGCTGCGTACGCACAACAAACCTGCACAAGGGCATGGGTTCTATGAGCGTAATCTCATGGCTCTCTGATGGCACATAAAAGGCCCATTGCTGCTTCATTGTGACTGCAGGACGGATGCACAAAAGTGCTGTTTGCTCCAAATATACGGGGGAAAAAAAAACGGGCACGCTCTGGATCTGTGTGGGCGCTCGCATGTTTGAGTGATTATACATAGGCTTCAGTGTGTGTGTGTGTGCGACAGGGAGAGAAGGGATGAGAGTGTGTATTTGCAGTACCCCTCTGTTTTTGTGTGCTCACATGCATAGGTGTTGTGTGCATCTGTTTCTGTGTGTGTGGAAGTGAGAGAGCGAGATGGAGAGAAAAGGAGGCAGTCTTCTCTGTAGTGTCAGCCTTTGATCAGTGTCCCCGTGTGTGTGTTCATCTGTGTGTGTGTGTGTGTGTTCATCTATGTGTGTGTGTGTGTGTGTGAGCCAACCCCTGGTGTCTTGGAGGCAGGATGAAACACTGTGCCTCTATCCGGGACTCACAGAACACCCACTATCCTTCTCTCCTTTTCCTTTACTCTCTCTCTCTCACTGTCTCTGTCTTGCTCTCTCTCCCTCTCTCTCTCTCCCTCTCCCCCTTACCCCCTCTAACCACCATTCCTTACCACAGCCATTTTAAAGGCTATTCATGCAGAGCCGCGCTTTCATCTCGCATTGCGGCATTTTAACCAGCTCCTCTGTTTTTTCAAGCCTTTTATCAGATTACAGAGGAAGGGGAGGATGGGTGAAGTGGCCTGCTGTCGTACACTGACTAACAGTCAGGTGGACACAGCGTGGAGGTGCAGGAGAGACAACAGCTTTGACAAGATAACGTTAGGATCTTTAGTGTCTGCTGTGTGGCTCAGTTATTTTGATGCTCCACTTGCACAGTGCATATTTTGTAAGAACAGTAACAATTAGATGGTTGATCTTGTGTCTAAAGTTTAAATGAAAGTAAGAATGATGAAAAACTATGCTTCATATTGTAATATGTGGACTTTATACCAACACTCCACCCACATTTTATGCAAAACACTACACTGACATAGAAGTATTGCATTAATAAGCTTAATTAATGACCTCATAAGCATAATTGGTCGTATTTAATAAATTGTGGTGATTACAGTATGGCATTAGGCAGCCTATTTACCTCTTGTTTGTGCTTGGCTTAATTAATGCACCTAAGCATGTAGCTTATTTGTGTGTGTTCACTGTGTTTAAAGAGCAGAACAACAGTCAGAAAAAGCCAGATGTGCTTAGTGGTGTCCTTCGATCCTGAATATGCAGAAGCATGTTACAATCAGGCAGTGGCAGTCATTTTTGCAGCCATTCAGAAATGAAGCAGCTGACACAAAACTCCTGCAGTTTGCTTAATGTAAAGGTGTTTTATAGTTTTTTAATGTAGCTGCAGGGCAATGACTTGCATTAAGTGAGTAAATGTCATTAGGTTTGTTTTTTTTTTGGGCTGTTCTGGTGTTCACTAACTGCTACCTGAATCGCTAATTAAAACTACATCATGTTCAATAATTCACAGGTTCCAGCCTCTACATATTCATGGCACAGTTGCATGCATCAGCCTTTGTGTGTCTTGTTGTTCTGCGTTGTATTTTTGAAACAAGTGTGCTTATTTTTCTGAATTACAGTACTCCATTCAGAGTCAGCAGGTCTTATGCCATGTTCTCACCACAGGGTGGCAGAGTAGGCCGGCTCCTGTTGAAATGTCTGTCAACCTAAAGCCTGAAACTGCAGTTTATTTCCTCATTTGTGTTTGAAAAGATCTCCATTCCTTGCTGTTCATGTTTGCATTATTAGTTTACTAGTATTTACTTAATTTTCATTGTGAACTTAATGTTATTTGCAGTTTTACTACTTAAAAAGTTTAGATACAATCTTTCAGCATTCTTACAAATTTCTGTATCCTTTCTAGACAACACACACACACCCACAAAGGTATAAACGTGTAGCATATCCTTAAACCTACAACTGCACAGCTGTGCCTGCATAATGAAGAAATGTCTTGACATCGGTGTCCTGTCCAGAGACAGTCACACCTTCCTTTCCAGCTACTTACCTAAACTAGTTTACAGTGTATTTAGTGCAGAACAAACAGATATACAGTTGATTCAAGAATGTTTGTGACCTTATTTAGGGTCTAATTAGACATGTTGACAGATCTTGATAACACTCATTTGGAGATGTTTGTGTTGCAGCATGTCCTCATATATCTGTACAGAAGTGTTTAACCTCTCCTGTATAGGCTTAATGAATGACCTTTCCAGTGCACCTGCCTTTAATAAAGCTCTAATTAGGAGCTCCATTAGGATCTGAGAGGCTGCCAGGTAATGGGCACTTAAATAGAAAAGATTTAGACCTTTGGTGGAACAATCGAAGATGCTCAGCAGTAATCATGAGAGGCAAATGTCAGCTAACAGCAGAAAAGGTGAGCTATTATTACTGTGCTCTGATGGATGAACGATTGTCGAACAGAGAAACTTTGATGAATGTTCAGCACTTTATTATTCCACAGCAGAGATTTGTAGTCAAAGTCCACATTTCATATGCAAATTAAGCATCTGCATTACATAGGTATGTAAGTAGATAAGAACAGACAGAAGGTGAGGGAGGGAGGGGCGCATTTCTGCATTTTGTCACATCTTTTCCTTTATTACATTTACTTGTAATTTTAGGTTTGAAATGACATAGAATGTTTAAAGTATCAACAAACCCCCTGAAAAATGATTATGAATAAATATATTTTATAAAGGGCTCAGTAAATTCCTAGAGCAGCTGTGCACTGAAGTTTTTAGCAATTGTTACTCAAACAGGAATAAATAATGCAGTTGCAGATACACATTTGGTGCTGTAGTGAGTAGCACAGCAGCTGGATGCTATATGAGGGACTGACTCGAAATGAACAGTGTATTGATTTTTTTGAAAGAATGTATTCCCAAGTGGATCAGTTTGAATCGTCCATTAAGCTCAACCTTACCGAGGAAGAGGCTAGATAGAGATGCGATGCTTTAAATCAACTGACTGATTTGGTTTTTAAGTGGGATTTGTTGACAGTAAGAAAAATATGGAATGCCTGAGGTCTTGTCCTTTGAAAAGCTATTTAAAAATGCATAGCTTAGATTTTATGTTTTAAAAAAAATTTACCGAGCTAACTCAGCCAAACATCTGGAAAGTGACTACCTGATAAACCGAATTTCGTTGTCCAAGGTTTTTACAATATATGTACCTTTTTCCTGGAAGACATTTTGACATGTCACAGTAGGAAAAGCACAGGTGGAAATAATAAAGTCACCGATGGCTGCATTCCAGTTCAGTTTCAGTGTCCTGGTTTTGAGCGTGTCTGCTCACCGTCATGCTGCCATAGCTTTTATTACTGTGACCAGTTAGAATGTCTGCCTGCAAAAGTCTAGATGTCAAAAATTCTACAGCAAAAGTGATGGTTTCTACTGTTTCCTCTCAAAACCTCAGGCCATAACAATATAGATGAGGGACAATTTGTTCCAAAAAATGAAAATAAAAAAAGACATTGAGCAAGCCTAAACTGCTGATGTGTCATCACTTGTAATCCAGTTATGGGTGTGATTCAGATTAGGGTCACCTATATTTCTGGCGGTGCCGGCTGCTGTGCTGTGAGTGACTCTGTGTAGAAGGACCTGCTCAATGCCATTAGGCAGAGTAAACGTCATTAAGAGGGGAGCTGAAAAAGCAATTTCGCCTCTCACTCCCTTTGCTTTCTCTGTATACCGTCTGTCACCCCTTGTTGATGAATGATGGTGTCACACACACACACACACACACACACACACACACACACACACACACACAGGCACTGAAACACACTTGTTCTCTGCAGTCATGCAATTCTCTCTCCGGGAGAAGTTGATTTACAAGCCAAAGCAGGGAACGTTTGCCAGACAGGTACTAAATACTAAAGGTACTGACACTGACGTCATCCTTTCTGCCCCTTCTCTCTCCACTCTCCTCTCATCCTTTCATCCCCTCTTCCTCTGTATCCATCTTTGTTTCTACAAACACACAGGCTTCCTCAGTACTGGTGATCAGTCCGCTAAGGGGAACTATGGCTTACTGGACCAGATTCAGGCCCTGCGTTGGCTCAACGAGAACATTGGCCACTTTGGCGGCGACCCGGAGAGGATCACCATCTTCGGCTCCGGAGCTGGGGCGTCCTGCGTCAACCTCCTCATCCTCTCCCACCACTCGGAAGGTAACTGAGGACTCTGTTGTATGTCGTGCGTTTGATCCACGTCTTTCATCATCTGTCATCTCACCATTTACATACATTTTTTCCCTTCTGTATTTCTTTCACTAGCAGCAGTAAAATAGATATAAAAACTCCCCAGTGCAAGGTTTCCTCTCATCATGGGATTCCTGGAATATCATGAATTTTTTGTGATTGCTAATAGCCTGGATCCAGCCCTGTGAATCACTCATTAACCACAAATTTCTTGACTAATGGGTTGTGGCTGCTTAGATGAATAAGACTTGATACAGTGACGTTTCAGTCATCTTAGATCATTCCTTGCTAATGCCTGAGTACCCACAATGCAATGTTGCACACCACTTTTGTGTATTGCTCCTGTTTGAATTGCCCATGTTATGCACAGTATAGTATATAATACATATAATATATAGATTTTTACATTTATTTATCCTTTGGCTGCGTGATGATCCATGTTTTATTTAATGTAGCAAGATCACGCTGCACCCATGTGGCCAGATCGAAACTCAGCCAGTAACATTCAGTCCATACGTTGTTAAGCCCCGTGATCTTCATTTGACACTCCTGTTCTCAAAGGAAAACACTGCTTGTCCTTTGAACTGAAAAATTTAAGCAGTCGTGTGGCTAACGAGCGAATCCAGGTTTGATCCAGGTTATGTTGTTCATGTCTGCTGAGGATAAATGACAGCAGACCTCTATCGTTACCCTACATTACCTGACTTGGCGAGCGCTCCTGGCTGTGTTAACGCTTCACTGCTCTGCACTGCTCCACACCACCACCACCTCTGTCGGAAACCTCCATCCATCTGACCTCATGCTCCCCATTACCAACAACACACCCCGAGGGCTAAGTGTTAACATTGCACCACCAAAAGAGAGAGGCCTACGGACCAATCGACTTTGATCTGAATTGAGATCAGTGTGGCTGATGACCCGCAGCCAAATGGTCGTGCACTCGCTGCCTTTGATCATGCAGTTCTTGAAGCTGTCCTCCTCCAATCGTAACTTCTCTGTACTCTCTACGCCGCTCGAGGACTCTCCCTCAATATCTCTCTCCTCTATTCATTTTCCATTTCACACACACAAACTGCAAAGGACAGAAACAGGGGAGAAATGGTGGGTGAAAAGAAAGAGAGAGATTAGAGAGAGCGTGTTCACACAGCCACACATCTGTTTCAATCACCGCTCTGTGTGTCTGTGTGTGTGCGCGCGCACGCCTGTGTGTGTCTGAAACACCGAGGAGACGTCTGACGCGTCTCTAACTTTGACTCGTTCTGTCTGCACAGATGTGCCTGGAGAACAAATGTGTGTCGTCTACTGAGCATCTGTGTGCTGCGGCCGTGTAACCGCGTCCACTTAACACAACCTGTGTAATTACCACTGATGTGTGTTAACCCTTCATATTAACCCAGGCACACCCAACCTGTTTTCTCTTCCTGGCAGGTCACCCACCAATTAGAAATCTCCTTAGACCCCAGTTGTGATATATTTATATAAAAAATGTCACTTATAAAGATCAGATAGAAGGCATAATGACTGTTTGAAAAGTTGCTTTTTCCTCCTCATGTGAACGTGTTGTATGTAGAAAAAACAATTTCAAGCATTTCATGAAAGTGAATTTTAATATTTTGGGGAGAAACATATAAAGACAGGACACAGAGGTAAACTTGCTAATCTTTCTCCAAAGTTACAGTCAGTGCATCTCTAAAACTGCCTGATAAAACACTTGGTTTTCAGGGGAAATAACACACTGTAACTATTTCTTGAGTGACAACAGCGCTGCATCCCCACTCTGGGAAGTTACTGCTGTTTATCAGGAAGTAGTTACAGAACATAACTCACTTTTTTTGTGCATGGATTAAACAAACAAGTTATGTGCTAATAAGTGTGCTTAAGCGGTGCTGCTAATTGGTCTTTGGACTTGAAGACAGCCAGGATTTGGTATTAGATGGTATTTAGAGCTACTGACAGTCGGTGTAGGTTGATCATTAATTTCTCAGATGAACCTCTCTTTAGCAGAAGAGGGACCCTAACGGTTGGGAAAGCCTGTATTAATCCCTTGTCTCCTGTTGCTGACTACCAACCCCTCCCCCCCAAACTGCCACCTGTCCATTTTCATGCCTCCACTTTGTCATCACCCCATCGTCATCATCGCCCTCGTCTTCATCAGCATCTAACGGTGTAACATCAGCCCTCTAGACGCGGCCTGTTTGTCATGCTCCCCCCCTCTCCCCCGCCAGGGATGCCAGGTAAGGAGTCTGTCATCCTCACCCTTAAGGGACACCAATCATGTCAACAACACAGTGTCACAAATCAAGCCCGACAGCACAGACGCACAGGATGGATGACAGGGTGGAAGTGGCAGATAGAATGGAGGGAAGGGTTGTAAGTGATGCTGGCGTGATGAAGGGTGGGAGACACAGAGGGGAAGACGGTGTCCACATTATCCTTTTAACGTTTAGGAGAAAAACAGAGGAGTAGTCACGGTGGAAGGTAGTGTGCAGGGAAGGCAAGAGGCACTCAGGGAGTGACAAAGAAAGTGATTTTAAAGACGAATGAAATAATACCTGGCTTCCACCTTTCTCTGTCTCTCCTCCTCTGCCTCTCTCAGAGCAGATATGTAGTTTTAGCTGTTTCCAAGCTACTTCTTACTATAATTGATTTCCCAGGGAAAGGGGGCTCTGCGGCTCCGCTTAATAATTAACTGACCAATCTTCAGCCCAGGAGAGGAAGAGGGGAAAGAAAAAAGGAGCGCGAGTGAGGCAGGCGGCCCCTTAACGAGCCACTTGAGTGGTTCAAACAGCACAGGACAGGCAGAACTAAGGAGACAGAGAGAGGGAGAGGAAGAGGAAGCACATCTAGAGGGAGTCTGGGAGAAGAACAGCTAGCACAAGAAAGAGGAAATGGCTCTTTTGACATCGCAGATTAACTTGTTCCCTTGTTTGTGAGAGGTACAGTGCCCTAGCACGCTCCATCTGAGATGCTTTGGGTCTGTAGTCTCATTTTGTTTTCTGCCAACTTAGCTCCAATAATCTAACATTGTTGTAATAAATGGAAATTCTAAAATGGGGAAAAGAGAGATGTGATGTGTGATTAACGCGTCGAGTAGTCTCTTTGCATCATCCCATCCTATTCCAAACCAAACATCTTTACAGAGCTTCACCATCCCTGCAAAAAAAGAATTAAGGGAAATGCACATGACATTTTACGGTGTACCCCATACAAATACCAACCCCCCCTTTTTTTTCCATCTGTCCTTCCAGGTCTGTTCCACAGGGCCATAGCCCAGAGTGGAACTGCCATCTCCAGCTGGTCTGTCAACTACCAGCCTCTCAAGTACACCAAGATCCTGGCCCGGAAGGTGGGCTGCACCTACTCTGAGACAGCTGACCTGGTTGACTGCCTGAGGCGCAAGAACTTCAGGGAGCTGGTGGACCAGGACATCCAGCCAGCTCGTTACCACATCGCCTTTGGCCCTGTGGTGGACGGAGACGTGGTGCCCGATGATCCCGAGATCCTCATGCAACAGGTGGGGGTCACCATCAAAGGTGGCATGACAGACATGGTCCATACTGGGTTTTTGCTGAAAACAGGACGACTATAGCTGTGATGACACGTCAGACAGAGGAAAACAAGAGCTTAGTTAACTGTGATAGATGTGAGTGTGACCTTATCTTCCAGCAGTGACGTTTGCCAGCTGTTATTAACTCACACCAGCCAATACAGTGGAAAAACTGCTGTGGCGTCAATGCACATTGCTTTGGTGGCAGTATACTTTAGATTCATGATCCACAAGATCTTTGCTTGTGATTTCATACATACAAAGCACTGTGTGCAGGCAAACCTTTGAAGTCAGTATGTTTAATTCTAGTTCTAAAGTTTGTGGGTTAATGATAATGTACAGAAACTGAAAACCCAACCCTTTGAATACAGTTTCATTTCAGCTCTCAACATGTTTTTCTCCTGTTGCACCACCAGGGGGAGTTCCTCAACTATGACATCCTGATAGGAGTGAACCAAGGAGAGGGCCTGAAGTTTGTGGATGACAGCGAGGACAATGACGGCATCTCAGCCGCAGCATTTGATTACACCATCTCCAACTTTGTTGACAACCTCTATGGCTACCCTGAGGGTGAGGAATGCCAACATACTCCTTCCAGCTTTAGGTCTTCCATATTACGTCATGTGGTGCCATTTAGATGTCAGAACTTTACAGTCATTTTCATTTATGATTATTAAAAGCACCATTGGATCCACACACGTGCAACTAAAATTGAAGAATAAATTGTCAACAAAAAATACACCAACAACAACAAGAACAATCCAGAACTACAGCTTCCAGTAGTAATGTCTTTGTAACATTATGTGGGCAAGGAAAAGAGATACAATGTGAGCCCAGCCAAGTGTATCAACCAAGACAGGCATACTAAAGAGATTTCCTATCATCAAGATTATCTTTCACCGTGGTGGGTCTGTGCTCTGGCCTTTGAGGCTCTGTGGGCACTAATGCCGTCTCTCATCATCCCCCAGGCAGCCAGCTCCCAATCACAGTGCTGTTGTTCCTAACAGATCAGCCTGCAAACCCCTCACAGCGGGCCACAGTCAAAATACAGACACATTTGGATAATGCAGTCACGCTCCCTCTCAAGTGCCTGTCACTCAAGTGCTCTTGGAGAGGCACACGCTCTCTTTTGCCCTTTGTGTTGCTCAGTCTGTCCTTTCACTCTCTCTCTTCACGATATCTCTCATGCATACATACAAACACAGACACCTTTATCATGTTTTTGTCCTTTCATTCCTGTCCATCATAGCAACATATTAGCAGCATACTGCTCTCCTCCTGTGTCCACTGTTTAACATCTCAAATCTGCTGTCATTACCTTGACTCGTGACAATGTTGCCCTTTCCCTTTATCTTTTCCTTTACTGTGTTTTATCCTGCAGGTAAGGACATCCTGAGGGAGACCATCAAATTCATGTACACAGACTGGGCAGACAGGGACAATGGCGACATGCGAAGGAAGACCCTCTTAGCCCTGTTTACAGACCACCAGTGGGTGGCACCAGCAGTGGCCACTGCAAAACTCCACGCCGAGTTCCAGTCCCCGGTTTACTTTTACACGTTCTACCACCACTGCCAGACGGAGACGCGACCCGAGTGGGCCGACGCCGCCCATGGAGATGAGATACCATACGTGTTTGGCGTGCCCATGATCGGTGCCACAGACCTGTTCCCATGCAACTTCTCAAAAAATGATGTGATGTTGAGTGCTGTGGTCATGACTTACTGGACCAATTTCGCCAAGACTGGGTAGACCCTGCTTTTATTTCATATAACATAAATCTTTCTTCTGTGGTGTGACTGCAGGATTAACCAGCTAGCACAGTTCTTCTTCAATTGTAGAGTTGAAGTATGTTTCCAAGATTTTGATTGTTTTTTCTGAGCTGATCTTACTAAGCAGATGTTGGCAGAGTTGTTAAAGATTTCAAGCTCTGTCTCACCTTGTTATAAGTTCATAAACAAAAACTTAGAAACAAGTGTTTACCTTGTATTCCAATTTTTTTAGTTCAAATGTCAACTCAATGAAGAAATCTTTTAACCAGGTTGATTAAACCCTTGATCTAAACCCTGTAACTGAGATGTCTTGTCTGTTCTCCACTAGGGACCCCAACCTGCCAGTCCCTCAGGACACTAAGTTCATTCATACAAAGCCCAACCGCTTTGAAGAGGTCATCTGGACCAAGTTCAACTCGAAAGACAAGCAGTACCTCCACATTGGTTTAAAACCTCGTGTAAGAGACAACTACAGGGCCAACAAGGTGGCCTTCTGGTTGGAGTTAGTCCCCCATCTCCACAGTCTACACGAGGAGCTCTTCCCCACTACAACCCGCTCACCGCCAGGCCCTGGCCCAGGAACCCACAGACCTTGGCCAAAAACACCAGGCCCTCGCACCACCCGTCACCCTTACCCCACCTTCCCCTCTGAGACAGAGATTGAGGGTTCGGATCGTCCAATCCAGGACCTCTTCCCTGGAGACACCCGGGACTACTCCACTGAACTGAGTGTGACAGTTGCTGTGGGGGCGTCCCTCCTCTTCCTCAACATCCTGGCCTTCGCCGCCCTTTACTACAAGCGTGACAAGCGACACGAGATGCGACGCCACCGGCTGTCTCCTCAGCGGGGAGGCCCTGCCAACGACCTGGCTCACAGCCAGGAGGAGGAGATCATGTCCCTGCAGATGAAGCACTCGGAGCATGACGCCCACCACGATATGGAGCCGCTGCGGCCCCACGATATTCTACGGCCCGCGTGTCCGCCTGACTACACACTGGCGCTGCGCCGTGCGCCCGACGACGTGCCGCTGATGACACCCAACACCATCACCATGATCCCCAGTACCATTACCAGCATGCAGCCTCTTCATGCCTTCAACACCTTCCCCTCCACCGGCCACAACAACACCCTGCCCCACCCCCACTCCACCACCAGGGTATAGTAGGGACTGGCCCGGCACAGCGCCACATAAGAACCAGGAAGACTGGCTCTACTACTGATCCAGAGGGGAGGCCTCTGGATGTGGGCCTTTGTTCTGTTCTCTTATTCTCTTGTTTCTCCAAAAACAGCTCCACCTCCTCCATCATGTGCTGTCAAACTTTGCAGCTCCACTGGTGGCATGTGGAGAAATAACTGGACTGCGTGGCAGCAGATGATCAGTCTGGGGGTGATTTAGATCTTTCAAAGATACTGTTTTCAAAGAAGGTCTGCTGTTTCCAGACTGAAGCCCCCTGACATTTTGTCAAAGGGACGGATCGTCCCTTGCTCTTTTCCCTTTTTTACTTTGGCATCTTCTCTTTTTTGTCTCCCTGGTGTGTTATGTGCATAAGTTGTTCTCTTTTCTACATCTGTGTCTTATCCCTGCTTTGTTCCTCTCACTTGACATATGATTCTCTCCCTCTAGCACTCCTTTGCTCTAAGGATTCATAAACTACTGATCTGTAGGAGGGGGCATAGAGTACATACAGTAATCATATAGCTATGAAAACACTGATACTTTCATTCTACCAGCATTCTTGGTGCCAAGTATGTACTACTGTGTTTGCTTTCTTTCTCATCAAGGGAGAAAAAAAACTAAAGAAAGTTTAGTATTCCTATTTACTGTCAATTAACAGAAGCTGTGTGTTCTCATGACAAAGTGCCAAACTGGCCCTCGATTGTGTTTTTTTTCTTTCTTTTATCTTGTTTTATTTTTTAATTGTTGTTTTTTGTGGAAAGAATTTTTGCTGAAAATATAGATATAGAGAAATGATATTATATATAGTTATATATAAATGTGTACAAAGGAGAAAGTATATAAATGGGTTTTCTCAGTGGGGATCTATGCATGAATTATTTTTAAAGATGATGGCGGGGGAAAGGACACTGTATCTCTAAATGCACGTTTCCCAAATCTAATCAAATCATATCGGTCCACTCTGGATATATTGTTTTTTGTTTTACCTCACTGAACAAGAACGTCCAAATCCAAACCCAACAAATACTCCTCACCTTCCAACACCCATTTATTTGAAAAAAGTCATTGCTACAAGTCTCAGAAGATTTTAGAGTCAAAGCAACAACTGTGAACACACTCTTTCATTCATTTACTCCTTCATTGTGTTATTTAGAGCTATTTCTCCAGCCGGGTGATGCAGCAAGGTAACGGAAGTCCATCGTCCTACAGTAGCTGTTTTTAGGTTACAGGAGGTACCAAATCTGTTGTTGTAGCTTGCCTGTACAGAATTATTTTTGTATTTTTGAGGGTTAGAAACAAAGCAGAGACAGGGAGCCTTTGCTGTTTTATGTACACCTTCCTTCTCCTGTCTGCACCCCTATTTCCAGCACATGCATATTCTGTTTGATGTGTGCCTGTAAAAGAGAGAGAGTGTGTTTGTGTGTGTTATCAGAACTGCTTCACATGGGCATAGGTGGGCCCTAATTAGACAGCAACGAGATAGAGAGACAGGCAGCATCACCCCCATGGTAAGAACTTAGACTCCAAAATGAGCTCCTTCCTGCTGCATACCCGAACAACCAGCTCTGTATCGACGTCTCTCTCCCTCCCTTCTCCCCTGCATCAGCACACGAGCTTTGTATTCCAAATTGACACCCATATTGTGGTGATCACCCACAAGTCCTCCGCTGTGACCACAAAACTCCTGACTTCACTGTGTCAGTGTCATTCTACACAATTTCTGACCTCAGTTCAGCTCTGCTATTATCCTCACATTCAAGGGTTAGTTCACTAAGCCAGTGACTTTTGTGAGCTCATCAGATGTAAATTAAACTCTAAGCACACTGAGGGTAACCGGTGGCAAACAGAGCCTGCGGTGCAGGGCTGCAAGATGAAAATGGGGCTTGGATCTCCTAAACAGGGTAAAAGCAACATATTTGACAACTGCTGTTGATTCTGATTCTGCTCTATTCTTTCATGTGAAAACGTGCAGGCCTACAGCTCAGCGATGCCCCCTCTGATTCCCTGCTAAGGATCTCAAACATGGATCATGGGTAAAACTGGTTAATACAGTATGTTAGCTGAACTAACTGTTGTTTGAGCCCACAGGAACACATGGTAGCCTACATCCAGTGCGGAGAAGTTAGTCACCGGTGCTGTCTTTGCTTGTGCTCTAGCTTTAGCCTGTTTGTTTGTTTGTTTTCTATTTTATTACTGCCTAACGGGGGAGCCGGGAAGGGCTGGAAGGGGAGAGGTATACCTGACGGCTCTTGTCAGAGATTTTGTAAGCCCACTGAAAGTGGGATGTGCACAATGTAAAACATAGAACAACTGACTTTGGTCTGTTACAGGTGGAAAAACAGATGATGGACTGTGGAGCAAGAAAAAGGTGCACGCTGTGGAAAAGAGACTTTGAGGGGGAATTGGATAAAGACTCACAGCCTTAAATGTAGAAATGAGAATAAAAAGGAGGATACACTGATGAAGTCATGGCCCCTTTCTACCCACAATGTTTTCCAGGAGGTTACCTTGTTAATCTATGGAGGATCTGATATATGCGATCAGATCCACATGAACGCTTTTGTACTCACTCCCACGGATAAGGAGGCAGTGAGGGGTTGTGAAGTAAACCTCACCACAGTACAGTTACAATGACAACACTGAAGGTGGAAGCAGAAACAAGGTATTTAGTTTGGTCTGTTCTTTTTCCTTGTCTATTTTATAAGCTAACACTGGAGGGCGCCATGTGACAGATTCACTGCAGTCTGCCCACGATGAGGAAACTGGACGTGTGAAATAAAAATACAAACTGAGCGGCAGGACAGAGACAGACACACAACATCTGGAAGAGGATCAAAACTGTACATTTTTAAGTGTAAGAATCAAACAGACAAAATATTTGTAAATATTAAGTTTCTTGTTTGTTTTTCCTTTTTGCTTTTTTGAGTGAATGAATGAAATGCTTATTTTGTGACAACAAAAGACAACAGGTGCAGTTTGCCAAAACAAATTGCACAAGCTTGAGGTTTCAGATTCGTTGGTAAAAATAGCTCATCACTCATCACTTTTCATCAGAAAAGAAGTTTTACTTCTACTTTGTCTTGTTCTCACGTCGCCCATCATCATGAGGGCGTCCTGTAGCGTCATGATTTCTAACCAGGAAAGTCGCTGTAGCAGAAACTCATCTCCACTGCAGCCTCCACACAAAAGAGGCTTAAGATGCTGTAGTTAGCATTTGATATTGGCTGAATATTACATTTTACAGTTCGAACACTACAGTTTTATTTGCTCTGTGATCTGATGTTGGTGTAGAAGG
>JBAJHX010000042.1:12995958-13043165 GCA_037176925.1 Amniataba percoides | reverse complement strand
CCAGCTGAAGATGCCACCTGCTGCGGAATAAAACGTAAAAAAGTAGTTTCACAGGTTGGTTCGTGTTTGACCAGCCTGTGTATCTACAGCTCTGTAAAAGACACAAATCCTCGACACTGCCACACGGAGTCGTGGTGTGGAGACCTGACACGTTTGTGTTGTGTTGTGTTTAGTCTTCAAGATGTTTGAAGATGGTGAAACATCCCCATCACTGCTCCTCAAAGTCCAAGCTGATGTCACCAAATGTCCAAAACCAGAAAGAAGGTGTCAGGTTACAATAAGTGATGGATTGATGAAATTGATTAAAAGATTTTATTTTGAATGTGTTTTCTTGGGCTTTGGGAATGCTGATGGGATTTAGTTCACTATTTACTTGCATGTTATAAGCCAGAGGAATGATTGAAAACATAGTTGGAGGATAATGAAAATAAGTGTTAGTTCCTCAATAAGATTTGTGTGTTTGACTTCATTTCAAAAACGTCATTAACTGTATTTTCTGTGACTTCTCCCCACCAGCTGCTGCCTGAGCACACGCACACTCACACACGCAGACACACACACACACACATTTCCACTGGGAAACATGACAGAGCCACGCACCCCAGGGATGTCGTCAGTCCCTCAGACAGCCCCGGTGCCCGCTGACTCCTCCTCTCCTGCTGTGGAGATGGACCCGGTGGAGTACACCTTGAGGAAGCGCCTCCCCCGGAAACTCCCCAAGAGACGCAACGACGTCTATGTCAACATGAAGACCGATTTCCGGGCTCAGCTGGCGCGCTGTCAGAAGCTGCTGGAAGGCGGGGGTCACAGGGAGATCTGCGTCCACGGACTGGGCCTGGCCATCAACAGGGCGATTAACATCGCCCTTCAGCTGCAGGCCAGCAGCCAGGGGGTGCTGCAGCTGGCTGCCAACACCTCCACCGTGGAGCTGGTGGACGACCTGGAGCCCGATGACCCCGACGAGGCTGGAGAGCCCATGACACGTACACGCAACAACTCAGCCATTCATATTAAGGTTTTCTACCCTGACCCTCAGTGAGCTGAGCAGAGGCCCCTCCAGTCCTCACAGACCTGTAGACTGATGTGACACTGCTGTGTGGAGACTGTGTTTGGAGACTGTGTGTGGAGACGAATGAGACAGCCAGCAGAGTGGAGCACACAGCATGCAGTGTGCTGGGTGTACCTTTATCAGTAACCTGAGTTAGAAAACTCTGACTGGGACAACCTTATGTGTCATATATTGTGCTCTTTTGTCGTGTTTTTGTCGTTTGCATATTGTTGCTGTTGTTGTTTTTTAAAGTTTTTACTTTGCATGTCTTGAAGCAACAGTGTTTGCCAAGTGAGAGCTCTGCCTAAGTTAATACTTGTAGACATGGCTGTGCCATATATATGTGAAAAGAATTAAAGTGTCTTTAATCTGAAGGCCTAATAGACTGCAAGTGTACAGTTTCTCATCTGTATAGTTTTAAAGGTGCAAAAAAAACCTGAACAATCCTAAGTTATAATTTCAAGCAGGTGTTGTTGTAGCAAATGTCCACTAGATGTCAGTGGTTGTTTCAATTTGATTTCAAATCGCTGAGCTGCTGGTGTTCATGTTCAGTGTCTACAGAGAGGTTTCAGGACCATGATGTATTGATTTCTTCATTGAAATAAAATTGGCAGTATTTAAGCAGCACATTTCTCAAGAGAAGGGAATTTCGTCCGTGTGAATAAGACCAGTGAAGTGAGTCAGAGCAGGTTGTATGAACCACAGAGGCTTGTCAACTCCGATGACTTGGGACAAGACAAAGTTAATGAATGAAATGGACAGACTTCCCCTCGTTGTGTTTCCATCTGTCCTTTCTTTATCCAAGAATAATATTTTGTATTTAAATAGCAAATTATACAGTGATGAGACAAAACAACTCCAAAAATAACAGGAAAGAAAACATGTACAAACATCCTTAAAAACATCTTGTACTTCCACAACAAGATGGAAAAATACGGAAAAAAACAAGGAAGAACTCTTAAGTAGTCTGAAATAGTTGAGCATCCATTTTATAGAAAGCATCAAGTTCCCAGGACTGACTGATTGCCTGCCTGCTGTCTGATGACGAACAGGACGGTGCTGACGTCAGATTCTGGTAATTATTCGCATTTACAGCGTCACAGAATGTTTTGTGAAAGCTAAACAGCATTTTCCCAGGCAGCCTGGGTATCATTGTGTAGAGTGGTTGAGTGTTGGTGATGCAGCAACAAAAACACGCATAATGACAAAACTTAAGTCCTCATGTAACCTTCACTGACTTCCTGCTCTCTCGTTCACTGTGACTGAACCTCTGCATCGATGTTTTAGTCATTTTACAGCAACATGCAGTGTGAAACTTCTCAGCTAGTCGGGTACATACAGATGTTAGAAGAAGGGGGACAGCAGCCAGCCATTGCAAATGATATCAAATTCCTTTTGCAGATGTGTTTGTTACACGAGAGCATGGCAACAAGAGCCCAACTAAAATAGTAAAGATGTGACATTTAAAAATACAAAGACTGCAGCTTTAAAGTAGAAAATCTGTATAAATAGTAATTAAACAACTTTTAAAAATATATTAACATATTCATTGAAAAAAAATCCAAGAGAAGAGACTAATGTTTCAGTGAGGCACAGTTGAAAAACATAAAGGCTTGTGGGGTGAGGCCTCATTCATTTTTGTCTCTTTTGCAACCTCACAGTCCTCCGATTTCCAGGTGCAATCAATATTTTCTGGGTGTTTCACTCCACAATACACTCTGAAGAGGTGAGCGTAGGGGTCAGACTCACTGGAAACACACATACACGCTACGTACACATTCCAACTTGCAGTCCTCACTCACACGCATGTGCACACACCCACCCACACACGCACACACACACACACAAGCACAGAAGTACATCCACACACAAAGTGCAAGAGAGTGCCAGTAGAACAACTATTGGAGCGGTGCTTCCCATCGGCCTCATTTTGGTCAGTGTGTGCTTCACCATGTCCATGTTTCACATTTACTTTCCAAGGTGCAATCGTCTGTCCATGGGACTGTCCTTTCCTCTCAGCTCCCTCCCCTTATCTGAGGATGGCTGCTTTTCCTCTTCTCCACACTCTTCCAGCAGCCTGGCAGCCAGCGTGCAGGTCAGCAGAGTCAAGTCCTTCCTCTTGCCTTCGGGAACACAATCTAGCTTTGCCTGGAGTTGGGAGATCAGCTGATCAGCTGACATCTTGCTGACATGCCTGTGCATCCAAAAGAAGGAGGCGCACTTTCCCTCGCAGAAAGTTGACATGCACTTGAAGCAGATCTGTGGCAGAGGACACCCTCCATGTTCCCTCAAGCCCAGCTGTGCTCGCTGGCGGGGTGTATTCCTGTAAGAGAAAACAAAGAAACACGTCACCCTGGTCTTAATTTGGAAAATATTTTTTTCTTCCATGAAACCTCAATAGCTGCCCTACAGCATGCTAGATAATCTCTTGTTGGTAATGGCACGATAGATTCATAATCTTTCCAGGTTAAGTAAATGTTTTCTTTTGTTATTTATAAAGTGGAAGCTTTTTTTTCCATTATCCTTGCTCCTGGACATGGGCTGTTCATTCAGCCTTAGCTGGTCTATGTACATGGCCTCAGGATAGACATGAATCATTTCAAAGACTGTGTTGCCACTGTAAAAGACAAGCTTCAGTGCCCACAGCTCAGTCACAAAAGGCTTACGGTTAGACTTCTAGAGAATGTCCCATGATATCCACCAGCTTTTCTATTACTAGTTGAAATACCATTATTTCATTACAGGGAAGTCAACTCGAGTTCAAGAATGATCATTAAAGTCTTTAATGTTTACTTCTTGACACGTAAGGTGACCTGTTTGTAAGCACATCCACAGTACAGGAAAGAATGCAGTAAAGCTTTAACATATACAGACCTGTGTTGAGTACTTATTAGAGAAACTGGTTAACTGCAGATTTTATTCTGAAGCAATTTTGCTATGGCATGCCCTGAAAGAAATATATAACTTTTTTTTTAATCATGCAAAAGCTAGTAAAATCCACATAAATTCATTTTTAAATTATTAAATGGTTATTTAATTATTATTAAATAAGTATTTAAAGAGAGAGATGAACCACTTTGAGAGCTGGTGGACAGGTTGATAAAAGACAAGCAATGGAAGAGTGGTGTGTTTCTCCTGGGGGAACATCTCTGGTTTACCTTAAATGTGCTAACCTGATTGAAAAGAGCATAAATATCTAAACTAGACGATAACAAATTCTAAATTACATTTGTAATTTACTTTGAAGGAATATTCAGATTGATATTGTAGTAATATGTAAATGAGGATCTTTTCATTCCATTAATGTGACAAAAGGCTCCCAGTGAACACAGCTTCTTGAACTTGTACCTCCTAACCCGCTTCAACTCACCTGGATGTTGAGGCTACGCAGCACTGCATTGATGCTGAGCAGGTTTCTGATGGAGTTATCTATGTGACTGTGCAGTGCTGTGTTGGTGACGGAGGTCCGCAGCGAGCTGAGGGCCTGTTGTAAGAGCCATAAGCCAGACTGCACATCCTGGGCTTGCTCTAATGCCTTGGCCCCCCAAAAAGGAGAAGGAAGGAAGGAAAGAGTTGAGGAGTCTTATTATGAAGGCAAAACAGAACAAAGGAAGAAGCTAATCAGCTCTCACATTAGCAATTAGAAACTAGTTACTTGTAATGACTTACATGTCCTTCAAAAAAAACAAAAAACATAAAGCACAGACATGCCACCATGAATCAGAAAGGTATGAGTTATGTAGTTACTTACATTTTTCTTTTCCCAGACATCAAATTCAACTCTGGTTTGGGGAACAGTGACAGACTCTGACAGGCTACATCCTTCTCTACATGACTTCTAAGAAAACAAGAGAGTAATTACGTTAGTGCTCAGAGTACATTCAGCTTCAGTAGTATTTAGATACATGCATACATTTTCCTCTCACCATAGCGACTTCTGCGTCTCGTGCCTCCTTGATGAAATGGTTCAGGACCCTCAGGTCGCAGATCGGCCTCAGTGGGGTCGGTAGGCCTGGCCGGGTCCACTCTAACACTATCAACAGCAGGGCAAGCAGTCCTGCCATCACAGATACAACACATGCACAAATACAGTCAAGGCTGTTGAACATTGAAACTGAATGAAGGCAGGATGATTTGTGCTGGCAAGTGACAGTTAAGCAGCAGAAAAAAATGGGATCCCTCTGAATTTATGTTTACGTGAGTCACTTTAAAGGACTGACACAAAATGCTTTTTGCACAGTGCCTCAAGGTTCTGCTGTGAAATTCTGTCATAATTTTAACTTTTGCCTCATCGGTCCATAAAATGCCACATCGGTAACATTAGGTAGACTGGGAAAGTTTTCTAGTTTCCTCTGCACATACAAGAACCCATGCTCAGTAACTTTCCCAAAGTGTCACGAAAACTGATTATAATCACAGGTGCAAGAGATGCCCACTCATCAATATACTTAACTGTATATGCAAGTATTCAGGCCACTGGCACACCTGTCGCTTTAAGATTTCACAGCTGAAATAACATATCAGAGCAAAAACTGAGGAATAAGGCTGCAGGAAGAGCCCGCAGAGCATATAAACAGGAATGTATCAAGGCACATATCTTAGGAAGGCTACAAAAGAAATCTGTTACATTGAAGCTTTCCAAAAGCACAGTAACCAAGATCATTTTAAAATGAAGGACGTTTGGAAACAATCAGAACTTTTCCTGAGAGACGTGACCAAGAGCCCACTCTGACTCAGAGATGGGAGACAATTTCCACAAGGAATCATCACCAGACAAATCTGGGCTTTATAGCAGAGTAGCCAGATGGAAGTTTGTCCTCAGTGACAAACAAATGAAAGCCTGTTTGGAATAAAAAAAATCCACTAAAGGACTCTCAGACTGAAACAAGGTTCTCTTGTCTGATAAGTTTGAACTGTTTGACTTCATTTCTAAGCATCATGTCTGGAATAAACCAGGCACTGTCCAACACCTGTGAAATACCACCCCAGCAGTGAAGCATGGTGGGAGCAGCATCATTATGTGGGGGACTGTTCAGGACTGACGGAAAGCTGGACAGAGCAAAGGACAGTACTTAATGAAAGCTTAGTTCAGAGCACTCAGGAACTCAGACTGGGCTGAAGGTTCCCCTTCCAACAGGACAATGACCCTGAACACACAAAAGAGACAACGTAAGAGAGGCTTATGGACAACTCTGTGACCTTCAGAGGGTGGCCTGGCCAGAGCTGGACATGAACCCAAACAGACATCTCTGGAAAAAATACTCAAATCCTGCTGTGATAAGCATGTTGCGTCACACCAAGAGAGACTTGAGGCTGTAATCATTGCCTAGTAAATTCCACCAAGCTGTGAAAACTGTGGATCTCTTTAAGTATGGTGTGAATAAAGGAGAGGGAAGCTAAATGAGCTGTAAGAAAAACTCCTACGCATTCATTTTCACAGGATACAATATTTGATTGAGAACAATACAAAGCAATCCTTTTATCACTTATCTTTTTTTATCTTTAAATGTATGAAAACCTCACGACCTTTGGAACAAATGAGTCTTTTGTGTCTACCCTCTTCCGTCAGTTGGTATTTCAGCATTATATACTGTGTGTGAACGTACATGTTGACTCTGCGTCACACACACTGCAGGTCTGCAGAGATCTTCAGGGATAATCACATATCATTTTTAGCTTTAAATAAATTTGTCTGACAGAACTTGAAAATACTAAAGCAACCATATTTTTTGTCCTCTGACCTCTTCAGTCCCAGTTTATAACACATATGTATAAGAAGACTCATTGTGAGGTCATAGTTCTGTGTCAATCACAAAACAATACCCACTGAGATGGACTACTTGCAATTATTACTGTCATTTAGATGAATTAATTGCTCAGCATTACAGATGATTTGATTTTTTCATCACGTAAAACCAGCATGATTAAGCAGTATGTCCTTTTTGTTTCGTTCTTGCATATGACACCTAAAAAAAACATGTGATATCCTGAACTCTGAAGCGAAACCTGCAGATATCATGACAGTGCAGAGATAAAAAAAACCCTTGTTTAGAGTTGGGTGTTTCTATAGTTGGACTATTAGTCAGCCTTATTCACAAGTTCAGCACAGACATTACTTCCAACCTTTTCTCAAAAACAGAAACTTCTTACATCCTTTGAAATCACAGTCTGAACTCAGTGAATATTCTTGGTAACAAGAGTGGTTCTGCTGATGTGGGTCATGTGGGCATGTAGCTTCGTTCCTTTGTGCCACATGCTGAATGCATTCTTTCACAGCAGCCTTGATGTGTGACGCAGAAGGAGGATAGAAAATACAGATGATCTTCCCAGGCAGACAGGTCAGACACAGGCTAGAATAAGTTCCTAGACTCCCAGATATAACTTATAATACTATTATATATTAATACATAAGTAGTTGTCCTTTTAGAGGTCAGTAATATAATCTGTCTTAACCTCCATGCCCCCTTTTCGGCTCTGTTAACGTCATAGAGGACACTGTCAGTGACACATGGGATCAGTGTGTGTCTATAAAAGTGCACATCTGACTCATACCACCTCCATGTTTCACAGAAACCCTCTGTAAACTCTATATGTACATAGTGGTGTTGGAGTACAATGTCCCACAATTTCGCAAGCTGCTAATTGTTCCAGGCGCATTAGCAACAGCACTGCAGCCTCCTTATTCCCCAGAGCAAGAATTCATAATCCCTGCAGACTTGCAATCCCATACATACAAACACACACACACACACACACACACACACACACACACGCATGCACATAAATGGTGTCACCAGGTGTGTGATATTCACTAGTTCTAATGGATGTACATTTTCAAAGAGTCGTCTCCAGGCTCACTGAAAATGATTAATCACTTTCAATGCAAGACAGCAAGCAAGACAGGAAATGAAACCTGAATGGGAGTAATTACAAAGCATTTCACACATGGAGGGAATCCTTCCACACTGCAACACTGTTTGCTGTAAAGTGGCTGTCTCACTTTACTTAGACACGGGTAAATTTACTAGTAGGCTTTTGTAAACTTCAAAGTAAATCACACCATTAAATCTTTATGCATATAACTCTTTTCTTTCAGACTTATTATGATATTTGAATTTCATACAGGCCCCAGATGTATCATTACATCATGAATCAAGAGCAAAACTTCAAATCAACAATGAGTATACTTAACATATACCAGTTCATACAGTTTCAGACGTGAAGTGATGACAATCTGATTTCACACCCTGTCATTTTCTAAATTGCAGTCACTTTGCTAATTATGTGCGTGTGTGACTCAGTTTAGGGATTATCTGTGACCTTTTCACCTCCGCCACTGCCTACGTGAGAATGCGTAAATCTAAACTGCACACACACATACACACACACTCCCTCTCCTTCTACATTCTCACCATGGTGGTGGAATTTGCAGTCGAGGACTGCGGCCAAACTAAAAGTTAACAGCTTTGTCTGCCAACATCAGCTGCCAATACCATGTTGCTATTTTAAATTGGAAGCAGTGGTCCACAAGTGGCAGTGCTTTGGATCATGGCAAGCTTTGCTCCAGGTTTGTGACAGATGCTTTGGAAAGGTGCCTGGATGCTCACGTGAGATGATGCCTTTGACATGTGCTATTCTAACTAACCATTTTAAACAGGTGCAGAGAAAGAGCTCAGCAATTTAAAGCAACTTTCCGGCATGGCACTAATGGTTAAATGGCACAGAGGGTTGATAAGGAGATGCTATTTTAAGTACACCTCTGTGATGGGCTGGTTGCTTTTGAATGCTTCGTGACCTCTTCTCTATTTTGAACAGGTCTTCCCCATGACAACGTGCAGAGTTGTAAATAAGTAGCTGTCAGATGACACAGGTGTGACATAATTTCCTGTTCGGCTTCGCTGGAATCCCTTATAGCCGTCAGCCTTTGATAACCTTTTGCTCTTTTCTGCTGACATAAGTATGTGGTGACCGTGCCAAAAACTGCACGTTCAGCTTTCCCATTCAGAGTCCTCAACTTTGCTGCTGTGTCATGCTAGAGAAGGATGACTGGAGATGTGCAGAGGGAACCAGACAGAAAAATACACTGCTCATCAACACTGACACTCTTCAGGGGACTATTTTATCTGAAGTGGCTTTCAGTAACAGGAAATCATACATCTTTAGCATGTGTGGGAATCAAATCTGCAACTCCAACAGATTTAACGCCTTGCTCAGTTTGGTATGGTCCGTGACCAGCATGCCCTGCTTCCCCAGCTTTAGAAAGATCATCTTTTTGAGACTGAATAGTGTTGTTTTCCCCCATTAATGTTTCACCTGACAGTAGTTTGGATTCATGATAGGTGAATGTTTGATGGCTTAAATGATTAATGGTTTTCAAGAGGATTACAGCTACATGGTTGAACATACAGCAACCTTCTAGGAAGTGGCATTGCACAACATATTTCCATAAAAGGTGAATAAATACAATCCTTCAGCATGCAGAAATGTCTCTTAGATCACGCAGATGTGGAGGTGAAAGTAACAAAGAAAACAGCCCCGACTATTCAAAGAGAGCCAGACCTCCAGAGACGCCTGAAAAGCTGTGAGGATTCAGTGTCCACACACACTGACAGGTCTGGTTTGTGACACGCTGCATCCGTAAGTCCCCAACGTGCTGAGACGTGGTGGACAGACCTGACCGGTGAAAACGCTCCACACTAAGAGACAAAACAAGCGCTCTTACCTCGAGCCGTTTTCTGCCACATTCGCAAACAGGTGCCGCATCTTTTAACAGCATTGTGCAGTGATCAGATGTCCGCACAGGCTCCGCGGCTCGGCTGAAAGGCGCCGGCAGCCCCGCTGAGGTGCCGCCGAGCGCGCAGCGTCCGCCCGCCGTGCGGCTCCGCGTCCGGACGATCTGAGCTGCTCCGTGAGAGCGGCCAGCTGCCACACTTTGCATCAGCGCTGTGCGCTGGCAAAACCTTTCTTTTACCTCCCCTAAGGATATAGCGACAACGTGATGGCCCGCAAGGACGAGGACGCGCCTTTTTACGCACCACGGCGAGCGATTAAACATCAACCCGAGCATGCAGCCCCCCTGTGCGCAAAGCGTGAAAATAGACTAACTAGTAAAGCCAGTGTACAGAGCAAAAAAAATATGAAGGCATGTCCATAACTCACGGGGAAACTCCATAGCGGTGTCCGCATAGCCCCTCACAGGGTCCTCGCGGTTTGGCCCATAGTCCGTCTATTGCCCATTAATTGGAAACGAAGCTCTTTTGTGGATCTCCTGCACTTATCCGGTAGGTGTTTCTAAAAACTGATCCCGTTTGATTTTTTATTGATGACTTTGAAAATAAAGTTGCATTGTTTCCATGATGACAATCGAAACTACCTCCTCCCTTAAGGCAAAAATGTTTTCTTTCATTGTTATCCAAATAATGGGCTATCCCTGTTTACAAAACATTTGGCCTAAAAAGTAAATAGTGTCTCAAAAAAGCAGCCGTGCCGACACTTCCCATCCATTGTTTTTCACAACGAGTCATTGCAGCAGTATATTTCACGACTGATGATAAATGTCAAATGAACAACTTGGCCCTTATTTTCCTAATCATGGCGTTTTTAATATAGGCTTCGACTATCAGTGGCATCTGTCACATGCCAGGGCGCATTCAGGGACCACAGTGATGCAGCCGCAAATCAAGGGTGCACAGAAATGACGTTATTCTGTAAGTCATTTGGCTTTTAGATGATAAACACACAGTGACCGCAGCACATCAGTGAGCATGACGCACATGTGATACGCACATCCTCAAATGTTCACAGCGGTGATCATCCAAAACCTGCACCTGGAGGTCTTTACAGAGGCGTTCAGGTGACTGGAGGAACAGTTTTATTCCCCCCAGGACAAGATCAGTTAATAGCCCGCGTTATTATACAGTGAATGTATCTGTATCTTGTGATTAAGAGGAAAAGCATGTGTTGGAAATAAGGAAGTGGGAATGGGGAGTGAGGGAGTGCTGGAGGGAGACAGTAAGGAGAGCACAGAGAAAGAGGGAAGACAGAGGAGAACAATGAGGAGGGATAAATGCTTCAGTCCTGCAGGCGTCCTCACTGGATAATAAAGATGTTAGTAGCACTTTTATGCTAATACTTGATGCTGAGAGTGGCTCGCAGTAGTAATATGAGCAAGTTGATGATAATAAAGTCCTACAGGGGCCTTTTGTATGTGGCATGTTCTGATTGTTTTAATGGGTGTTTGATTCCTTTAACTTGTTCCCACTATTTAGTGCATGTCAGATTTGGAGCATCACGGTGGTTCTCTCCACCACCTTCATGTAAACATCAAATGGGAGGATATCTTTCTAAGAATGAGGCATCCCTTCAGATGATCTAATGACAAAAGGCACTGAGGCTTTTCTAGAGTCCGGTGATGGAAAAAAGTTATGATGGAGAACAAGTTATGTTTCTTTTAAAAAAGCATGTCAAACATCTGTCAAACTCAGATTTATTATTCAAAATGTGTACCTGAATGCTTTAAAAATAGCTCTATTAACCCAGCTCTATTAATTCAATTATGCATTGCACACTAATGGCTGCTGAATCATCAGAGTGTAGGAGACAAAGCACAGTGACAGAAAAAGAGAGACTGGCAAGAGCAGAAACTAAGAGTTAGATATGAGCTAAACAGATGCTGATAAACAAAGAACAGAAAGGGAAATAGAACAGATTAGTGCTGATGATGATACTGATAGTGAACGTAGTGAAAGTCATCTAGGAATCAGGATATCTCAGAATTAACTGGAGTAGATACAGAAGACAGGAATCAAAGTGATACAACATTTGAGACATTTATTTGTACAATGTTTTTTTTGCACTGAAATACATTTAATTCTGAGATGAGACATATTAAACAGGATGGCAGACCAAACAATTCATTCAAAGTCTTTGTATTTTTATTAGACCTATGATGTGGTTAGATATCATTCCATGAAAAAGTTAATATCATGTAATGGAATGTCCACCTTAGTTTAAGTTGGATGTATTAAACAATGCAAACTTGTTCTCTTCCTACAAGCAGACATGTTTATGTGTCATGTCCTCACCCTGACCCTTGACAGCCCCTTTGGAGCCAGACTGAAGGAAATATACTGAAGTTTCAGGGAAGTCCCCTCTGCATGTCGTAGGAAGCGGTGTCTTCCAGGGGCTACAGGAGGCTTTTCCATCAGACAGGAAGTACAAGCAAGTTTGCATATGTAATATGTGGGGCCAACATGCTGTGGTGTGTGACACACATAGCTGCACTCACACAAATACTTGGAAACACTGATAAAAGCAACCAGGCTTACACGTTTGTATGTTTACTCTTTCATAAGTTCCTGTAACGTGCAGGTACAACTCGCACGCACAAGTACGCGCACAATAAAATGGTGAGAGTAAAATATTGAAAATTCTATACATTTTTTAAATTGTGAATCAAAGTGATTAATAATATTATAGTGTCAGTAACGTGATGTGATTAATTAATCAGTGTGGTTATATATATGTAAATAGATTAATCTATCATCAGAAGAATACATTTTTAATAACTGTTCTGTTTTATTTCTGTTTCCTTTCTTAAAATTATGATGCCAAATTACCAAAAACAGAACTAATATGCATTGACTGTAAATTTGATTTGCAATGTTTTTCAGAAATGTAACTATTCTGCTCATTAATGAGAGTCATTTTCTAGGCATGCTCTTGTAAGTTTACATATTTATATGTATGCTCCCTATGTTATGAGTCAGCTTTAACAGTCACCGCAGTGCTAAACTGAAGACAATGTTGACAGATTGTTGCACTGTTTGCTCAAAGGGCTGTTTGCTTATGTCTGAGCCAACATGAGAGAGAGAGGAGAGGGAGACGAGGTACGTGCTGCGAGCCATGCTTCGTGACCAGGGCAGGGGATTGGGGTGGGAGGTGTGGGATGTGTGGGAGTGCGGGGGCAGGGGAGTCCAGTCACACTGACTCCTTGGTTGGAATGGGACGCAGTCATTGAATTTAGGGTAATTTAAAAGAGGAGGGGTGATGTGAAGGTGGAGATGAATCCAAATGCTCTTTTCCTGTTCCTCACTCATTCTGGGTAATAAACAAAAACGACAAGGGGCGATCCAAACAACCTAGAGAGGCTTTCCTGTATTATATAGAACACAGCTGTTACATAGGAGCGTGCATTTTTGTGTGCATGAGCGTGCACGTGTGTGTGTGCGTGTATTTCACTTTCTCATCCAGGTTTTGGGCTCACTGCCAGCTAGGTCTACTCCTCTGGCGCGACACAAGACAGGAAGCTGACATAAAAGAATGGGGGGACTGACTGTGTGAGACACAGGAGCCGAGGCAGGAGCCACGACAGTAGACACTGACGACGTCGGAAGTTATTGTTTCAGCTTACAGGCATCCACAGTGCCCAGAATCTTATCACTCCATTGAACTTACTATGATCCCATGATGATGGCCACCAGTGTTGAACAGGACAGGAATCTGCTTAAATGCTGTCATTTGGCCCATGAGTAAAGCATTTAACCCCTTAAATATTCCAGAGGGGCTTTTTGTTGGCCAACGACACAGCACTGCAGCTGCAAAAAAGACGACAATACTTTGGCACAGCTTTGCTTTGAACTACTTGGTATTGTCCGACTGCTATCATGCTAACAGTGACAATCTCAACATGCTGATTTGGTGTATCAGGTTCAGTATATTAGCATGCTAACATTTGCTGACGTAGTCTGCAAGTGATAACAAGTACACCTGAGGCTGATCAGTTTTGGCTTTAAACCATAGAACTGGACAAATCAAAATTTTGACTTGAGGAGAGCAAAAGCAAAGGCACACATAATAGTTCCTGACAAATAAATGCAAATAAACAGTTTTTAAGAAAATCCATCTAATAGTTGCTGAGACATTTCACTTAAGACCACAACCTGTTGGTCGCACTAGTGGAAAAGTCAGAGTGCTTAACTGACATCATTAGAATAGACTGTATAGGAATCATAAATGACTGTACAAATGATTTTGTTAATCCATTTGGTAGATTTTAAAATACTTCCCAGAACAGGTGAAAACTTTAAGTGTTGCTAGACGTAAAGTCAGGAGGTCACCAGGTTTATTAAGATGTATCCTTTGGCCTTTAGCACAGAAGAAATCTGAGACAAATTTGGTGGGAAACTTGTCCAGCTGAGACACTTCACCGTGATCATGATCGGGTCATTCCTTTCCCATGCAGATATGGAGAAGGTCATCCGCAGTGCTATCTTCTCCAGACTTGACTACTGCAATGCACTTAGTTCTGGTAACAGCAGGCAAAAACACTGTGACCATACCTGCCTTACACCTACAACTTTGCATCTTTATGCTGATCTTTTTCACCTTTGACACCCAGGAATATGTCCCTTATGTCTCTGGTTCTTCAGATATTTTCCTATTCTCCTGCTGCCCTGGGAGCAATTCTCTGGCTGCATCATCAGGTTTTGTCCCGTATCTGGAATTCTCCCTGTTGCCAACCTTCCTTGTGTGGTATGTTTTCTGGTCTAGCAGCCTCTTGCTTCACACCTTCTGTTATCCAACGGGCCTCTCATCACTTGTCATTTCCACTTCACGCTCTTTCCCCCCTCTTTTGGCTGTCCTGTCAGCTATTTCCCTGACTTGCTGGCCCTGACTGTATGCCCTTTACTACTTGAGACTGCAGGTGTTACATTCCACCTCAACCTTTCCCCCGATTTGTATTCTTCACACTGAAAGTATAAATATATATTACAAGGAATCGCATGCACTGATTCTGACTTAGTTTGTTTGGTTCGGCTACTTAAATATTCAAGTTCAAGAGAATTTCTTCTGACAGACAATTTACTGGCAACATAAGCCTGACAGACAATGGGACAATTGTCTAACATTAAGTGATAATCTGATTACTCCTGTATATGAGTGCTTTGAAACTTTAAAGCCATAGAATATGTATAGAAGCTGTAAAAACACTAAAGCATTATTCTAGGCTCAACATCTCCACTGCTGTGCCCTGCTTTTGTCCCCCCTCTAATTGTGCCAAAAGAAACAATAATTACTATTTGGTCCAATACAACCACACCGTTTGGACTCCATTGTTTTGCATCCAACTACAATTTGCTTTCTCATCCAACTCATTCTCATCCATTCTTTTCAACAAAGACCATACACTAATACGAAAGCTGATGTAGCTGCATGTCCTCTCTCTATTTGAGTACTTTGAAGTCTGTAGGTGTTCCTTGTAGGAGTACACATGGTAACCTGATCTCAGACGCATATCAATAGCTCAGCAAAATAGTTGGGACTTGTGCCCAGAATATGACGACTCTGGACCATCGGCATGAATGACAGGATTGCCTTTTGAAACAGTATAGCCAGGTGGACCAACAACCCACATGTGACCTCAATCAAACTGAAGGTGTTAATGTTCTAACAGACAATGTCAGGGCTGAACCTACTCATTTGTTTTGCCAAACACATCAAATGGCTGTGTTTTTCTGATTGAAGTAAGTCCTATGTGTGTATCCTGCACCAAGTCACAGAAAGGTGGCTGTGGTGGATGATAAGGATGTGGCTTACATCCTGTATGTTGTAAGATTTAGGGAACAAAAGTATGTTGGTTATGGTTAGGATCCTTGTTTTGGTGAAAATATGATTAAAAAAAGATTAAATTAAGCATGGCATGGTTCATACCTCCAGTCACATTTGACTATATTAATATTTAACCAAGACCTTGATCTGTCCTAAACCTTAACCAAGTACTGTCGTTTCCTAAACATAACCATAAAAAAAGTTTAATAACTTTGTTGCATACAGAATTAAGGCAACTGTTAGTGAATGCTTTACAGGTCTACATCAGTTTGAACATTTTGCCACCTGCCAGATATGCTCATTAACAACATCTTCTCATTGTGAATGAATGAAGAACAGACGATCAAAGAGTACTCTGTTATTGCAATGTTTCCCTGTCTATGTTGAGAGGCGCCAACTAAGAGAGACATCAAACTACAAACATAAAACATTATCAGACTGGCCATGCCAAGACCAACACTTGCATCACACACTCCATTTGATGTAACAACAGAGAAGAACACTAACCACATAACTAATGACTGATACAGGGGGTGAGGGAGGAAGTAAACCTGCCTTAAATAAGATTATTGGACTATTTAGTGTAAACGGAAGGCACAGTCAATATTCATACGAGATCAAATATTTATGCCAACTCTGATACTACAGCAATATCAACACAGAGCCAACCGCAAGCTTACAGTATTTACGTCTAACGCATAACGTCACAAAAGTCAATGTAAATGGAATGTGAGTATTCCATTCACAAAATTTCTCTGCAAGGAAAATAACGTTCTTTGTGGAGCAATTTCAAGAACATTTGACGGGAGAAAAGTCAGCCTATTCATGTCCCAGAAAGATCCTATTTGAAAGGGATTGCTAATTACATTAATACAATAGCTTCTTTTCAGGGATACAGTTCAAGAAGTGCTGTAGTCCTGAAATTTACCAGATTTCCCACTTGGTCTGTCACATTTCCTCTCATGGGACAAGACGAGAGTTCCTACTGCAGACAGGGGACGTAAAGCGCATACATGGCTGCATAGCTGTCCCATTCTTACTCCGATGTCTGTTTATTCTAGTCTGCTTGTTGCCTCAGAGATATTTTAGGTTCCATTGTAGTTCTTAGACCTCTTTGTGGAAATTCCGCATGGGTTTGTTTTCATGGCTATCAATTTGCATGGCTGAATGAAAAACTACCCATTCTTCAGGAATCATGACACTACCCGTCTGTCTCAAACGAGACACACATTTATAAACAGGATATTTGTCCTTATCTCAAAGATATATGAAGAAAAAAAGGCTAAAGCCTATTTTATACACCTAGTGGTAACCATCAAATCATTCATAAAATGATGGTCACAGAGAAACAAAATGAGCAGAAAGAAAATGTAGTTTGACCTATCTGACACTAATTGACATAATGGATGCATCTTCTGTCTGAGGGAAGATTAACTCCTGTTTATTCAAGTCTATTACTCAGTTTGGATTATGCCAAAGTAATCATAAAATAAATCCCACATGTTGGGGGTCTAAATGGGTTTGTAGGCGCCTCCAAGTATGAAATCAGCAGAGCATGAGTCATGACAAAAATGTGATGGTTGCTTTATTGACAAACATGGCTTTTGGTCTCAACACTCCCTGCACCACCTGTCTCTTTAGTAACTGACTGAAAGATAGCCTGTCCAATGGGAGCGTGGCAGGATGTGAAGTGGCCCAACTGTTGCGTCCGCCTCTTGCTTCTTTTCTGTCAAAAATACACAAGCCACAAGCCAGGTTTTTCTCTCATTTACATTCAGCCAAACTGGTACAAATGAGCAGCAAAACTGTGTAGTCTGTATTTGTTTGTAAAGGTCTAGTCAACCTGTATCTGGTTGAGGTGTGTGTCCACTGCTCCCTTCTTCAGTCTGTCTGAAGCAGTCATCAGAGTCACAGCATTCACACAGAGCGCTGTCTCCCTCTGTGGCCCGCCAGCTGCATGACAGAGAAACATCTGATATTATACCTCAGCTGGGATGCCCCAGCTAATAAAACACACTTCAGGAGTGGATTTTATAACCTGAGACTGAAAATTACATACAAGAAAACAATCATGAAGCACTGATTCAACAAGTGAAGGTCACCAAAAGTTTAGCATCCACACCTGAATGTGGGTTTGTGGAAGAAACAGGCTTTATCGAGGTGGCTGTGTGAGTTTTGTTTGAGAGTGGCCCTAAGGTGGCAGCTGATGAACATCTAAAGAAAGAAAGACAGATCAATAAAGTAGATTTGATCCAGGATTTATTTTAATACTATCATTAGGCCCTGATCAATTAAAAATGCATTATGTCAAATGCATGACCACAAATATACTGTAAATGTAACAAGAATAATATAATAAGCACAATACATGACACAAATAGTAAGTAACCTTTGTGCTGAAATGATGAGTCCAGTGATAATTACTATCTTTCAGAAATGGAGGGAGGTGTTGTTACCTGTTCCCCAGATTCCTGATTGAAGTGGAAGGCCTGAACACTGAAGCACAGTCTGTTATCTCGCTCCCTAGGGAGGAATTTAGATGAAGACCCTGGCAATACACTGTCCATGAGACATCTGTAATGCAGGAACAACACATGGACCTACAGTTGTGATGGGTCGATTGAATTATTGAGGTATTTTTTTACTTTTAAGTAAGATGGAAATATTTACCCATGCTTAGTGATAAACTTGTAGCTTGGTGAAGAGAGAGGGTCGGGCTTCAGCGTAGCAACACAATAGTCGACCTGGAGATTAAGAGGACGATGCAGAGGGGCCTCCACGCTGGCCTCCAAAAACACTGCCTCCCCCTGCTGATACACTAAGGAACTGCGCGGCGACATGCAGCCACCTGCACAACAACAGACACTTTTTTTTCCTTCAGTCTAATTTCACACAGACCCAGGTAGATTCCACATCTGCTGTCAGAGACAGTTTCACCTGCCATGGTACGAAGGGAGAAGCTGAGCAGGCCAAAGACGCTGATAGTCGATGTCATGGGTAGCCAGGTTGGGGTCAAAGGTTCTCCATTCACTGTCTGCTTTCTGCACCCACACAACACATAAGGCACATGCTTTACAATAACACAGTGTTGACTTTGAACTCCAAACTGTGACACAGCTTTAGGTACACGCATGAGGACTGAACCAACCTCTTATAACGGCACTCGACGGGTATGACAGCAGCGGCCCCTTTGACCATCACACTGCCGGTGGAGGTGGGAACCACAGCAGGAAACAGCAGCAGCTGGTTGGAATACACGAGCCACTCGCCATGAACCTGGACATGCAGCAGTTTGCAAGAAATGAATGAAAGCATGAATGATGAAGGCTGCAGGTGTGTGACTGTGCATATAAACAAGGCTGAAAGGAGACAGATTATTCCTGAATGAATATAATAACAGTGTTTAAGGGATCCTCTATAAATTAATAATATCTCTTATCATGTGTGGAGGATGTGGCTGCATTCAAATGTGCTTTCATCTCATGTTGCACTAACATGTTGACCTGTCACCCTCCTTCTTACTCTGGACTCGGTCCCGCACGCCTGCAGCCCTGCAGAGATGACCATCGCAGACTCGGACGCTTCCGGTCTGCAGCTGCTCTGCCGGGCCGAGTTTGCTCCCAGCAGAAGAAACTCTGGCCTGAAGGGGACGCGTCTCTCCTCGAAGAAGTGACGCCTCGCTGTTATCCTCACCGAAACCTCTCCGCAGTTTATCTCAAGTCCGGTAATCTCCGAGGCAGCTTTCCCAGCCAGAGAGACGCAACACGCAGACAGCAAAGCCACGAGAAAGGACGCGCCTCTGAGAAGGGAAGCCATTGTTATATTTGCAAAACAAACAAACAAAAAAAGCAAATTAGCGAGTTATTAATGGGCGCTGATTTAATTAAAAGCAGGTGTGGACGTGTGCTGTTCAAAGACCGCTAAAAAGCTTTAATGTTAGGATAGAAAAATGAACAAACGAACTAAATGTATTAATCGAAGATAAATATGCGACTATGCGCATTTCCTGCACCTTATTACAGCTGTTTTAGTCCACAATTAAACATATAATACGCATGCAGGCTGTTCTCCCCCAAGTTGAAATATACATAAAAGTTATAATGGCAGAAATGAGGGAGCTGTCCCTGAAGGCATCACCGTCAGTGGGAACAAAACTAAGGCGGAACTAAATTGTTACCGTGAGCAGAGGGGACGCTTATTGCAGTTACAACAGGCGACTGCCGGACAAGTAATCCATGTTAAACAGCTGGGAACTTTTTTAATTCAAATGCTAACTGTGAAATGTGTGATAGATAGAGACTAATACATTTAGAAAATGGAGTCAGAGGAGATTGACTGGGGAGGAAGTGCAGCTGAAGAGGGGAAGATTATGAAGACCAAAACATTAGCAAAGAATGTCCACACTGGTCTTCCTCTTCCGCTTGCAGACCCCGTGAAGTGCTCCCTGATTAATGGAGACTACCTCTACTTCCATTATGGCTGCGATGGACAGGACGACAGAGGCTGGGGATGTGGTTACCGCACCATCCAAACCATGGCCTCCTGGCTCTGCCTCAGCCTGCCACTGAAGGACAGACGCAGTCCACCAAGCCTGCCAGAGATGCAGCAAGCATTAGTCACCATGGGGGACAAGCCAGGCAGGTTTGCTGGCTCCAAGGAATGGATAGGGACTTTTGAAGCCTCCCTGGTTCTCGACTATTTCTATGATGTGCCCTGTAAGTTGGTGCATGTCAGAGGCGGAGGTGCAGAGCTGGAGCACGTTGCAGTGGAGGAGCTCCATCGGCACTTTGAGGAGCACGGATCACCTGTCATGATGGGAGGGGACAGGGACAACTCTTCTAAGGGGATATTAGGGGTGTGCACTGGGGACAAAGGGAGCTACGTGCTGATTGCAGACCCTCACTACTACGGACGTCAGCTGGAGAAGGCAGAGCTGCAGGGGCGGGGGTGGGTGGCGTGGAAAAGAGTATCGTCTCTGGATCAGTCTTCATTTTATAATCTGTGTATGCCTCAGACTGCCAGAAAAGGAACATAAATCAAGTGACACAAGTGACTTTTAGACCTCAGATAAAGCAGCTGTAGTGCCATCATGTGGATGAAATGAGTAATCACAAAGTATCTGAGTTTAAAAGTAAAAAAAAAAGCTTTGTTGGATTTTTCGTTATGACTATCTCAGTGTTTTCTTTCAAGCCTAAAAAATGAATTTGTATTTGTGTGTGTCACACCTAATGTTCCCATGGTGTGACTATGGAAATGAAGCTAAACAGTCAAAATTTCTGGATTAGGATGTGAATAGGACATGGTTGTTTCAGTGAGAGTGGTGGTAGCAATATAACATTTATTGATATGAGGATTACTCATAAGAAACATTTATTCCCCTCAGGCATTGCAAAGGTAGAAATTACTTTGTGTTTTTCATTTATTCAGATGAGTTCATCTTTGTATATTTTATTTGGGTTATTATTCTTTCTTTCTCAATCAATCAGTCAATCTTTTAAAAAACAAACTTATGAAAGATTCTACAGTTCCAGTTATTCAAATATGAAATTATGTATCTGTTATTTTTCTGTGATTGTACACTGAATATAATTTTTTCATTACAAAACAAACTATAGAAGTCAGTGTCTTTTTATAGTCTGAACAAAACAGATATAAAGATAATAATCTGCACAGAAATTGATAATAAAAAGACATTTGGACTTGATGAGAGACTCCAGTCAGTCTTTATTGTGTACAGTGCAGGCATACAATTTGACAATCTGTGTTAGTTTTTTTTGAGCTGCAGGAACCCCAAACCTTTCTACAGTGGTAGCACACTTTAAACTTGAGTCATAGCAGTTATCACACCCTCTTTATCTCAGTTATCTGGTACACAGTCATTATAGAATATCTGGAAGTTCTTGTCCACATCCATCCTCCCCTTAAGAAATTTCTCCAGATTCTTGAGAGGAACTTCCACCATGTGGTTGTTGACACGATCGTTGAGCCCGTAAGCTCCAAACACAGGGAACTTGTAGCGCACAAAGTATGGTGCATTTTGGTCAAACTCGGTGCAGCAGTAGGCTGACCACATGTACTCGGGGACAGCCACTCGGTCCAGGTTGTTGCGACGGATGGTGTGTCCAGAGGTGGTGATCCCGGTGACCACAAAGGCCTTTCCACGGCAGTAGTTGTTGAGACGTTTGCGGATGAGGTCCTGGTGTTCTGCCCACGGACCCAAGTTGAACTCCCTGATTTGGGGCACCACATTTGTCAAACTGTAGGTGGAGGCTTTGTCCAGAGGGTCAGCCTGATGCTCGTCGGGATTTAGCTGGCCACGTTCGTACTGAACCACGTCAGCGTAGTCCTCCAGGACTGCCTGCGTGTCCTCAAAGTTCATGTGCATGCTGGACGACTGGGGGAAGGGCTCCATGTTGCTGCTGCTCTTTTCTGAAGCAAGCTATAGAGGAAGAAAGCACAATATTGCTGAAATGTTAGACGATGGTCTTATTACTACTGAAAATTTGAAGCAGAAAGTAATATTTTCACAGTCATTTTGCCACATTCATAAAAAAATCATATCATGTCAAGTGACAAATTTGCCTAACCGTGTACTACAGCACGAAGGAGCATAAATGGTCACAGTAACACTATCTCACTGAAATACCATCCATAGCCAATAAAGTCTTATCTCAAGCTTACTTTGTTGCCTATAGCAAGTGTAATATAATTGCTCCAGCTCTCTAAACTGCTTGTTAGGTGTTATAATATGAAATACATGTGAAATGAAATATGAGCATTTGTTTTTGGTTTCCAAACATGAAATGAAATCCTTGTTAAATGGACACAGATAGATGAACATGTGACATGTTACGAGACACATACATAAGATGGAGAGTGTGCTCTATCCGGTACAGAGAAAACACACATACCTTCGTAATGTCGGGCTTAAAACAATAATAAATCGAAATATTTCAACATGGCTAACGTTTGAATAAACACTCACCTGGGGCTCAAACATCCAAGGGAAGTCAACCTTCTTCTCCCCATCTGACTTCTTGAACGTATAGGCAGAGTAGATGGGGATGTGTCTGTGGGGGTCGTACAGGGTGATATAGCGGGGTTTATCCTCATACCTCTGGCAGATCTTCTTAAAGGAGTTGCTGAGGTAGCCTCGGGGTGGAGTGCCCATGTACAGGGAGTCCTTGCAGCGCTCAGCATGGTTAAAATCCCCCACCACTCCTGCCTGGGCACCCTCGAGCAGCACGCAGGCCAGCACGGTCATGACGACTGTCAAGTGTAAGGCGCAGTTCTCGGATGTAGGTAACATCATGGAAGCTCTCTTTCTCTCTCTTCTTATGACCTCTTCCTTTTAGACCTCTCTGTCTCTGCTCATATGCCTCTTTCGCTCCTGTAACACACAGCTGCACTTCCACAGGTACAGCCTCTGTGCCAGCTCTATCAGACTCAACATTTCCCTGCTTGCCTCATCTGTGCTTCAAACAAACTGGCCACCCATTGTAAAGTCTTTTCCATATATTCAAAGTGTCCAGCAGTAAGTGAAAAGTAGTGAATGTTATCAGTCGCTGTGAGCATTGTCTTTCTTTAATTTTTCATGAAAGTAGAATTATTTGTGTAATATTTTGACAAAGAAAGGTCAAGACGAAACTAAACCTTAATCTGTGTCCACTTTCTTCACCCACTACAAATGCCACTGATAAAGAGTCTGTAGTGTGACTACAACTACAACAGCAGTGACTGATTAAAAGCTGTTAGCTTATATGGGTTTCAGTGTATATATGATGTGGATATATTCTTGAATGTGTCAAAATAAAGTTTAGAGACAGAGTTTAATTAGAAATTTTATTTAAATTTTATTATTATATTAACGCAAAGTAGTCAGAAATGGTCTTTTTTTCAGCAAGATGACTATCCAGTTAAATCTTGACAGCATTCAAAATACAGTGAGAGTACTTTTAAACAATTCTGTCTGTGTTTGTGTCGCTAACATATTACAAATTTCATGTTTTCAATGATTTGATTAAGGTTTTCCAAAAAGTTATGTTCTTTTGTTGCAGACAATATGTTGACAATTCCCACCAGTTAAAGCACAGGTTTAAATATTATAATGGCCATTTTTATTGTTCCTCAGCAGAGGTTGACAAAAAAAAATCATTGTAAAGGTGGATCATTTTTCTATTTCTTGGCTTGGACTAAATATTATCTGTTTGAGAATGAACTGTACTGATTATTTTTGTGTGTAGCCAGGCATCATCATGTAACCTTTCCCCTAACACTCCTGAAAAACAGGACACCCTGAAATCTATGGTGCAATTCAAACACTGGTTATTAGTTACAGTGTTATACAGTGTTGGTTACAGTGTCTTATTATAAAAATGTACTGTGAAGTAGACCTATGGAAAAAATAACATAACATGACCAGGATAGTTAAGGCAAAATGACAGATGGATGCCTTGTAACTAAACATTCATCTATTCTGTTTTACTGGATGCTGGCGGGATGCAGTCATCCACAAAGATCTGAAAGTTCTTTTCTACAAAGGTTGTCTTCCTGAGGAACTCCTTAAGCTTTTGGACAGAGATTTCCATCACTTCGTTGGTGTTTTCGTCATTGAGCCCATAGTGTGCGAAAGACGGGAACTTATAGCGCTCATGAAAAGGTGCGTTGTGGTCATAGTCAACACAGCAATAAGCGGACCACAAGTATGTGGGCACTGCAACTCGGTTAATGTTCTGCCGGCGGATCATCTTCCCTGAGGTGGTGATACCTGTGACAATATAAGCTGTTCCACGACAGTAGTTGTTAAGTCGTTTGCGGATGACGTGCTCCTGTTTGTTCCAGACTCTGCTGTTGAAGTCAGGTACAACGGGCACAACATTTGTGAGGGTGTAGGTGGCGGACTTGTCGTCGGGTTCATCCTGATGCGCTTCTGGGTTGAGGGTACCGCGCTCATAAAGGATGGCATTTGTATAATCATCCAGGACAGCTTGGGCATCTTCAAAATTCATGTGCATGTAACCACGTGGGAAAGGCTGCATCTCATCTGTATCAGAAGACGTGGATAGCTGTGTAGGTAGACAGTGCAAATGAGAGCATTAGGATAATAAAGTAGTAATCTGATTACACATTATATCTGCATTGGAGTTTCTGCTCAGAAATATTAACATTGCATTGTTGATGTTAAAAACATTTCTTAGCACTTCATAATCAACTTTCTTTTCTTTACCTGAGGCTCATACATCCATGGCACATCCACACATTGGTCTCCATCTGTGCGTTTGAAAGTGTAGGCAGAGTAGACAGGTATGTGGTCCACAGTGTTGTACAGGGTCACATAGCGTGGCTTCTTGTTGTAACGCTGGCAAATGAACTGGAGCGAGTGGTGCTCCAGCCCAGTCGGTGGTGTTCCCATGTGGAGAAATTCTCTGCACTCTGGAGACAGTTCTTTTTCCACTCTCCCTTTTACCGCTGATGTCATCACGTTGAGAAGCAAGAAAGCTATCCGTGCCCAAAAAGCCATCGTCAGGAGGGCTGTGATGTCAGTCTGCTGAAAGGTTAAAGAAGTCAAAAAGGTACGTTTCTATGAACTGCTACAAGTGATTGAGGGTGTCTCCGCATCTGCCCGTTGAACTGAGTAAAAAGCTAACACAGGTTTCACACTCTGCTCTCTGTAATCAGGACTCAGTATGCAAAGGAGAGCACCTCTTACACCTCGGCAGATCCACCCACAGTTCAACGAGCAGCTGTATTAGAGAGCCAATAACAAAGACAATATTTCTTTCGTCAAACCTTTTGAGAACCATGCACCCCTACAGATCAGTGTTCCTCAAATACTCAAAACTGCATTATTGATTATCATTGTTGATTGTTTAAAGTGTAGAGGGTTTTCAGATATTAATATGTATACTCATGTTGCTCACAAGTGGTGGAGTAGACATTTAGAATAGTATTTTGAATACCAGCAATGTGACTTACTGTAGCTTAACTGTAGCACATAAGCATATACAGAATATATCAATATCGAGTGAACAATGTGTGAAAATATTACATCAATATTTGAAGTTTCTAAAGAGGAACTTACAAGAGAATAAAGGGACATTTTATGCTTTTACAAACAGAACAAAAATAATATTCAGAAAGTGAATATAAAGTTGTAATCTGCTCACAAATAATGTCAGGGAATTTGCAGTTTTATGGTGTTTGTGACATAGATTTGTAAGCCTCCATAAACCTCTAACTGGTGAGCAATTACTTAATTTGTAGCATCTATCTCACTTACACTTATGAATGAGTAACATTTCACCATGTTGGTTATTATATTAATGAGGCGATGAACTCCATATGAAAGGAACTAATTCTTGAGTTTATAAGGTAAAGAAGAATGAAAGATGGGTTGGCCCAGCAAAGTTATTTAAAGAAGTCAATCAGCTGACACTGTATGACCCATTGTACTGAGCTGGACTAGTGGTGGTCAGGGTTTAGCTGGCCCCACATGGTATTCGACTAAACTGCAACAGAGTGTCTTATTCGAACAGTGAAGCCATTATGTAGCTACTAAATTGCTCACAGAAGGCTATAAACATTTTGTCCACAATCTCTCAACCCTTTGACCTACTGTACAACATTTCAGCTGAACTCTTCCCTTAACAGTACAACTTTCTGAAAACCGTACCGCTGACAAATACCTACAAGGAAATCTGGATACATTAACAAAACAAAGAAAACAGTGTTATAAACACACAATAAATCTCACAAAACAAAATAGGGGAGAACATTAGAGAACACATATACAGTGCACTAGTTACATGATAGTTCACATACATACATTTTTAAAATGATTTTCTATTAAAAACTTTACTAAACTACTAAATGACATTTAATATATTCCCAAAAACATGAAACCAGGACTACTTAACACTGCTTCAAAGTTCCATAAAAGTTTATTTGATTTAATCATATTTATACAGTAGGTCCATTTCATCATCATCCATGACTGTGAATCCAAGTTCAAGATGTCCCATCATACTGAAACACCCGTCAGGTCTCTCTTCTTCTTGAATGTATTTTCTGAAACACAGCCCTTATAAAAAATCATCAGGTCATTGTCTATGTCTGTCTGGCTCTTCAGGAAACTCTCCAGAGTCTTTAGAGGGACTTCAACCACACTGTTGTCTGTCCGTTCATTCAGTGCATAGCCCCCATAAGTAGGGAACATGAACCTCACCTCATATGGAGAGTTACGGTCAAACCGCGGGCAGCAGTAAGCCAGCCATAAGTGCTTTGGGATTGCCAGGCGGTACCTGTTATCTCGCTGGATGGTTGCCCCAGATACGGTCACCCCTGTCACCATGAAAGATTTGCCATGACAGAAGTTGTTGAGGCGACGGCGGATGATGTCCAAGTATGGATTCCAAGAATAGTCCAGGAAGTCTGGAATAAATGGGACTACATTGGTGAGAGTATATGTGGAGGATTTGTCATTTGGCTCTGATTGGTGCAGGTCAGGGTTGAGGGGACCACGTCTATATTCTACAGCATCTGTGTAGTCCTCCAACACAGCCTGGCTGTCCTCAATCAGAGGAGGAGAATCATCAGTAAGAGGCAGTGCTCTCATGTTCCCACTCTCATCATCAGAAACCAGCTGTCGGGAAAAGAAATGAAAGAAATGTGGTGTTTATGTGACTGTACTTCAAATGGCCAAGACACAAAATATCCATGTGCTGAATGTCAGTAATGCTTTCCGGCAAACATATGGTAAATGTATGTACGCATTATTTTGGAAATGATGTTTTGAGAGCTGGACGGAGCGCCTCAACTGTTTTGACTTTTTCTCTTTCCTGCCAAGAGTTGAATGAGGAAATCTCATGTTTGTTCGGCCAACATGCACAGTAAAAAAAACATTCAGCATATTTTCCAGAAGAGTCAAACTATTCATTTAGAGGGAAGTATCTCTAGGACATGTTATGTAATTGATAGGTGGTGATTGTTGCTGGTCTGTGTGGAATAAGCTCTATAAAGAGTTCTTCTTCACATTCTCCCTCTAGTAACTGGCAAAATGTCAGTGAGCACAAACCCCATATCCATCCCTTAAAATGTCCCTTTGCAAACCTGTTTTGCTCTTTAGTTTGTGCTGTCGAGCCTTTAATAACAAGTGTAGTGGCTGATCCCCCACAGGAGCAACTAAAGTGAAATATTAAGTGCCATTGTTGCACAAAAAACATTCACCTTCTCTCAGGCTTAACACTATGTGACCAAATGTGTCTGAGCTGCTGTGGCTACCTGTGGCTCGTACATCCATGGTGTGTCCATCCTCCTCTTCCCGTCGGACTTCTGAAAGATGTATGCTGAGTAGACTGGGAGGCGGCGACTGCTGTCATACAACGTGGCATAGCGCAGTTTCTCTGCATACTTCTGGCAGATCCTCTTCAGGCTGGTTCCCCTCATGCCCACAGGTGGTGTTTGCATGTAGAAAAAATGGCTGCAGTCTTTGAAGCTGTTTGACACACTGGCATCCACCAGGAGTGACACCACCAGCAGGGAGAGGGATAAGACGCAGGTGCAAAGCAGATGCATCGTCACAGAACAGGAGTGGATGAAAATAAGGAAAAAAACAGGTCATTTCTTCCTCATCGGGGGGCAGGCCTGTCCTGTAACACACCACAGTGAAGGTGATGAAACACGCTGTTTAACTAGTCTTCCTGTATTGGTGTTGCCGTTACAATCTAGTAAAGTGTAATTGGACTGTTGGACAGAGACTCAGTATGCAAAGCAGCAGCAGCAGCTCAGAGCAGATCTATTGGCTGGATAGTTGACTTATCTGCTTCTACACAGCCTGTGTAGCCATGCATCTCTCCACAGGCTTCTGCCAGGCTGTTTTAACCTGTCTCATAAATCCACTCTGTATACTATATATAGCTCATTTCATACTAAAGTAATACACGGTATCTGTACATCTTTATGTATTATATACACTGCTTCCTCCTGTTTATCTTACATTGCATTTGAAATATGATCCTCTTGTGTTTGGACCATGTGTGACAGTCTAAATTGTTTACAAATCACATCAGTCCCAGCGCAAATATCATCCTGAATTAATGACGTTTTCCTTTCTTTTGTTTTTCTCCAATCTTAACAAATGCAATGAAACTGAATGAATCATAGTTCCTCTGGTTGATACAACTACCCAGATGCAGAGCTGGTCTTCTTGCAGCCACATTGTGTTTGCATCATGCATCAAACGCAACACAAAAATTGACTTCATACAAAGATGGGCAGTAATTTTGGAGACAAAAAAAAAACTCGAAAAAACATATTTTTCTCTATATCACCATCTCTTTATAAACTATTTTAATTATTTCACATTTAGACAGCTTCATATTCCCTCTTCTCCCCAGTGCACTTTGCACTGGTTTGTAAGAAAAAGTATGGAAAAGTGATGTCATCACTTCCATGCACCACCAGTCTGAAATTGGTGACATTTAAATCTCAATCTGATGACAGTTGGTGGATTGTTTTAGTCCCCAATGAACAAATCTGTCTCTATAAATAATACCTGTTATTATTCTTAAGCTTTGGTTTTATCATATAGTAATGATGACTAAAGAAAACTATTATTCTGTAATGAAATAATTAATTAATTTGCTAAATAATAACATAATATTCATTTACTTTGTCTGTATGTTTTGTCTGAGAGACTGTTTTCTTTCCACTCCAGCTGCAGTGCAACAAAACCCACCCCTCGACCGCAAGTTTGTTCAGCCTATTATAAACCCACCACCACAGTACAGCAACCAGACCGGGCCAGATTACTTTAAATTCCCAGCCACACATCAGAATGATGAGTGCCATCTCTGTGCTAACATGCGAGGCAGAGCTTGATGGGTACAGTGGTGAGAAACTGCTTAAATGTTGAGGAGGCTGCAAGAGCAAGTGTAAAGTGCTGAAATAAAAACTCAGAGGATTGTAACAATGCGCTCAACAGAGGTGCTCTCTACAAGAATAATAACTGAACTCTTCTCCTCTGCCAAGGCCAAACCCACCACCTTCAGTCACTGGAAGAAAAGCATGTGAATAACACTTTGTTAAAGGATCATGGGAATGAAAAGGATAGGGAGGACTACATGCTGCAAATTGCTCTGATGAAACACATTGATGACACATGTAGGCTGAAACATGGATGATCCCCTGACTTTTGACCTCAGAGGTTTATGAATGGAAACCACTAGCAGAGCCTAAACAGTCTTTTTTTTTGTTTACAATAAAATATTTTATTAGCTTACATAACTAGTGACTGCACTGACCATGTTTAATTATTAGATTCTACAGTGTTTTCTCTCAGATTTCTTTGGAACAGGGTGAGCTGTAGCAACAGTATGTGAATCCTTTCAGGGTTTGACAGGCCAAGATGCAAAACTTTAAAAGACCTTTTGCACAGGACACTTTTCTGCATGGGATGTAAATTCTTTGACACTTTATTATGCAATGAAACTACTTAAAGCACATACAAACATTTCAGTGGTAGTTTTCCAAACATATTCATCCATCCAAAGCACCACTGTTCAACTGAAGCACATCACCTGAAGAGTGTTTGTTGTACTCTAGTAGTGGCCATTTTAAGCAACCATCCTTCCAAATCCATTCATGAATACAAAGATTTTACCACTCATTATTATCATTTGACATATAATGCCATATCAAGTTAATTATACTGCACACACACTTCGTTTTTATTCAACCCTAGCACCATGTTATACAATTTATCAAATTGAAAAGATTGTGTGTTTGTGGTGAATTAATTCAAGTCCAATTTATTTAGTAAGATGCACCATCTCAGTGCAACATCCATCAAAATAGTGAAAAACTACACTTTTACACAGGGCCCCTCAAAACTTCAAGACTGTCAAGTAATGATTCAGGAGCTCCTATAAGGCTGTTCTCATTTCAGCTGATGTTGGGTTGCATTGCAGGTCATGAAATTGCCACAAACTAATTTTACACACAGAGTCCTCTGAGAGCACCTGCATGATAATAAAGAAGCTTAAATAAGTGTTCATGCCGGCTTGAAATACGTGAAAAAGGCTCCATTTCAAAGCATGAGGCTGCGTCCACTCGCTCACTACATGGAGGCCGCTCTCACTCAGCAGCGCCATCTACCGACCAAACCTGCGCCAACCTCCGCGGGACACACTGCGCATGCGCAGTCCGACGTTGCCTCTCAACGCACCCTGCCAGTCATTCAGTTCACTTTCAAGGGTATTGATGCCTAATGGGCTCAAATATCACAGCACATCCGTGTGCATTTCCACCACCTCTGTAGCGTCCACGAAACAACTTTATGAGAAGTTAATTCCCTTGTTTTTGTCGAGCGGGCTGGGTGTTTTTTGCCTCCTGCGCAATCAAAAGCTGACCCCCTCGCCTCAGCTCCTCCCGGCTAAATAAATAATAATAAAAAACCTCGCCCAGTTGAAGGACGCATTTTAAAAACACGCCGTGGCGAGCAGTCCGGGCCTGGTGAATAAACAGGGGTGTGTTTGCCCAACCTCCAACATTGGCTCTCCGCTTGTCAGTGTCCAGTCACGTGGTATCACACGGACGGCCATGTTTCCCGAAACACAAACAACAAGAAGAGCAGCGACTAGGAGCCAGCAGACACACACTGATACGCAGCTGTTGGAGGAGAGGGGGGAAAAGAGAAAATAAATAATAAAACACAACACGGAGCGCGACTTTCCGAAAGTACGAATCTGTCGAATGAGTACGTTTACAGTGTTTAAAGAGACCAATGCATGCGGTATATTGGCAGCAGACGACCGGACTGGTAGCTACAAACAGTGAAGGTAAGCCGCGGTTCCTCTTTGCAGCTTCAGCTAGCTTTAGCTAACAAGAAGCTAACCTCGGGAAATTTAAAAAAAAGGGGTGGATTCATTTCAGGAGTCTGCGGTATGTTGTGTTTTATACGTGGTTGTTGCTGTAAAAGTGGTTATTTCTGTGGTTTTTGTGTACGTCGCGGTGACTCCGTTCCGTGAGGGCGCAGCGGAGGTGGTCGCCCCGCACATTGGCGGTGCAGGCCGGGCAGTCTGCTCCCGACACTCCGCCCCCCTCCGCCATCATATCTGGTGTCATTTGAACCTACAAGGCCTCCACCAGCAGCGCATACCTTGAGCTAGGCTAGGCAGCGGGCGAGAGAGCGAGCTTAAAGGGAAAAGCCGCCCGTGTTATGCAACAGAAATATGATATTGTGGGGCAAACGCGGCTGCAGCGATTGATTCGTGTCCCTCCGCGAATCGACCCGCTGCGGCCGGACAGACGCGGAACAATGTCGATGCTAATGTAGCTCGAAGCTAACGTGAACCAGGCTGCTGTGTTAGCCATCTTCGCCACCAAACACTCAGCACACATTATGTTTGAGATGTTTGAGATGTGTATTGCTGTGGGTTGAATGACAGCTTTTAGTGAGTTTATGTGCACCTCCCCTCCCCCCTCTGTGGCGTGAATTCATTATCCCGCCACGTTTTGGAGACACTCGGAAACATTTTGAAATTTCTCCCTAATGGATGTAAAGAAATAATCATTCATGTCATTTAAGAAATGTTGTTCTGACGCTGCTTTGCTTCAGGTTTTGTCTGTGCAGAGTTTCGTACTAAATATGTCAGTATTGTGTTAAGTAGTCCCACCAAAATAACTACAGGCAGGCTAAAATGTTTAAAGTATACTCTTAATAGTTGTTTTCTTAGTTTAAGATTATATTATCGTTTACTGATGTCCCTGTGATTTGCATGAGTATGAGAACAAAAAATAAATCATGTAATTTTTTCCTCTGTGTTGCTGGCTGTTAAATTAAGTGTGCACAAGTTTAAAGTCACAATCTTTGCTAAATTACATAACATTTCTTTGAGGGTGATTGTTACTATCAAGCAACATCTACAAACAGTCTCATCAGTTGTCTTAAAAATGTTTATGTGTTTATCAAACTTTTGTGACAAGTAGAGGTTGGAAAGAAATGGCACAATCCCCATTTTACGATGGGCTGTTTTTTTTTCTTCCCCATTTACCACCATGACCCTTGTATTTTGTCACTTGGGCTACCATAGAGGTTCACATGCCTTCACACACACACACACACACACACACTCACACACACACACACACACAAAAACAGGAGCAGAAGCACCTCAAGCAGATGAAACCCTAACATTTAATCGAATAGTTTGTACTCACACTGCTGAACGTAAATTGAACATGCGACCAAATCATGCATTTTACTGGTTGTTTGCTTTCATAAACAAGCATACGTTGTAGAATTAATAGTCATTTTATTCAGTGCTTTCTTACCTAATTGGATGGTATACTATAAAAGTACTCTATTGCAACTGTCTGGTGAATTTTCTGTAATTAGGTTTCATTAACAGATTGCAGTAAAGCATAATAAATTACTGAAACTCCAGCAGTTGCAGGAGATGGCACAAAAGAGTGCTAACGTCATACACCAGTTTAAAAAAAAAAAACTATTGTTGCTTATTTATGCTGGATTTTAAAATCATTGTCTGTGAATATATAACGATCAAAATGCTGATTTAACACAGTGCCTATGAGTATGACACTAGTTTGTTTTTTCATCTATTACAAAATAGCAGGGGATTTTCCAATTACATGAACAGCTATGACGAAAAATTATAAGATAGTACTACAATTTTTATGTCACAATAACTGTTGATTAGCTTCCCAAGAGTTTTGCAATGTGGGTCAGTATTTTCTGGCTTTTTCGTTGTAAGCACGCTTCGTGTTACATGTGAGCCATCCAGAATCGTTTCTCGGGTTAGTGCACTTTTGAGGATTCATGTATTGGCCACATGAGTTGAATACCTTTTTTTTAGAGGAGGGGCAAATTTTATTTGCAAACTTAGAAAGCTTGAGTGAATGAAAAATGGTATTCAGCTGACATAGAAGTGCTACAGGTTCGTTTTATGCAGCTTAAGGAAGGTGACACTGACTTACATGTTGGAAAGTTACATAGTCCTTAGAAATTGCAACGTGAGAACAAAAGTTAAGTTGAATTGGCATGTTTTTTGTTTATCAATTTGAATTCATGTCATGCAGTTTAACTTTGTGCCACCAGAGGTACCAACGCAGCTCAGCTTAAGGTACCTCAAAGTCCTGCCCGCCACTTAATTAGCCTGTGCACTTGGAGAATTGTGTTGGGTTTCATTCTTCCAAAACAAGATGTCTACTACTAGCAGGCATTCAAGCATTCAAACCTACAGCTCCTAAGAGGCTTTGATATGTGCCAGTGGCTAAGACTCATGGTGGAGATTGGCTGTATAGATAAAATCCATACCTGAAATACCTGAAGCAAGGTATGTCGTCATGCTATTGAAGCAAAAAATTGTCCATCATAGCCACAGTGAGTTCATTTTCGACTCTACGCACAGAATGAACAGAATTGATGGCTCCCTGATATCATCTAAACACTGAACTAAAGAACAAAGACACTCAATCTCAAATTCTTGTCAACATGCTTTATTTGCTAATTTCATGGTTCAACAATGGTGTGAATTCTGCTGTTGAATTTGTGGTGTCACATTGTTGTTATAAGGTTGTTTTATGCAGAGAAAAAAGGCCCACTAATTTGTTTTATAAAAGTAATAAAATTTTATCATTTTAATTTTGTACCATTTTAGGACTTTTGCTTTTCCTAAGATTAACCTGCAAAGCTCTAAAACCTAGAGTAGATTGTAAACATAAATATTAAACACCCAAACAAAGAAGCACACCAAAACACTGAACAACAGCATAAGCTACTGCGAGATGGTGCTTGGGAAACATAATCACTGTCATCGAATGCTGGCATGTCGCCCACCCATACAGTGTTAAATGGAAATGTGTTAAATCACATCTTGAATTCAGCCAGTTGAGATAATGTTGTTGGCTGTGTATTCGAGAGCAAAGCTCTGTGAAAATGTGTAAACTACAAACGATGATGGAACAAAGTAGGAGCCAGCTCTTTGTCTGTGTCTCATACCTGAGCATTAACTGTTGAAATTGAGTCACCTGGATGTTGGTTTAGTTTCCATGACATTTTCAGGAACCCTCCCCAACCAGCTGCATGGTTTTAGAAGCAGCTGGTTCACGACCTCACTGAAATAGACCCTCGAGATTTCTGGTTGGAAAATCTCCTGTGAGCAGCAGAAACACTGGACCATGATTGAGCACTCGACTACAAATAGTTTGCCGTTTCATTTATTCATGTAGGACTACCACAGTGTTTTCTCTCAGCTCAGTGTGGTATAACCGATAAATCAAAGTGGGCCGGTACCCCTCAGTGCGTCCTACGGCATGTTGTGAAAACAGTGTGTCATGGCTACACAATAGGAAATCAAATTACACTTCCTTTCCTATTACAATATAGGCGGACTGCCAAGCTGTGAAAATGCATCTCAGCGGCAGTCAATTTATTAAGTGTACACTGCCAGCTTTGTTTTTTCATCTTTCTTATAGTTGTTCAATGTCTCTGATCACCTCTCTCAAACTCTGCTTTTTTTCAGTGGTGCAAAGGGAGGAGGACAGGAAATAAAGGAGTTACCTGGAGGGTCTCCGCCAATCCACATTTCAGTTGGAGCGAGAGAAAAAGGCACGGAGGGAGAGAGAGAGAGAGAGGGGAGAAGAGGAGTGCGAGTCGCGTCTGCTCTTGGCAGCTGTTCCAGCAGCCTGTTTCATTGTTTTGGCTGTTATTTTGATCCTGCGTTACCTTTTTTGATGAATCAGTTCATATTTTTAACTTTAATGTGAGATATAACTGCTGTAAAAAAAAAAAAAAAACTTAAAAAAAAGAAAACATTATTACTAGCAAGAGTGTTTTATTTTGTTCCATTTCCAAGGTTCTTTTTGTTTCTTTTTTTATGTTTAACAACCTTTTTCGGCTGTGAGTAGCAGGAGCTTCCATTCTCCAAACTATTGTCGAAACCCCTTCCCTACCTAGTTAGGACCTGATAACCTGGTATTCCTCAAGCACCTGAAACTGGCAGCTATTCTCTTTGTGTCTGTGTGTTTGGGGAGCTCTGTGACCACAGCTTAAGCACCACTCAGCCTTCTAGTCACCTAAGCCTAACTAAAGCCAGCCAGCTCTAGCCTGGTCCAGCCCAGTCCAGCCTGCTCCGATCATCTGGACAGGGTAAGGCACTTTGGGGTGCTTTTATTTCTTTGCTCATACATGTCCTACAAGTAGCAGTTTTTTCCCTGCAGAACATAAATTGAAAACATCTTTATTTCTTTTTTCCCCCCTCAGATACTCAGTTCTGTGTGGACGTGAGGAATATGACTGCTGAGACTCTTAACTTCGGCCCAGAATGGTAACTGAACTGATTTCTTTACATTATTTACGCAAGTTTTTGAAGTAGTGCTGAATACATAGAAAACTATACCCTGCAGAAAATGTTCTTGATGGCTTTAAAGATTTAAGCATTTCACATTTTAGTTGAAGTTGAGTTGTCTGATTTGGCTCCACTCATGGTTTCTGACCTGGACTTCGTCAGCCGATAGTTACTCTGTTAACTGTTGAAACTTTGAGATTTTTCAGAGCAATTCTGGGAGTTTTCTTCAGTCTTGTTTTAAATGCATGTTGTCTTAAATCTACATATTTTATAATCATATCTAGATAGTAGATCGTCTATTTGGTGGGTAATGTTCATGGCAGTTTGCCCACACTATGTGGTTATTTAGGAGATGTCACCTTGGGACTCTTCAGAGTTGTTACACCTTTTTCACACCACATGCCAAGACAAATAATAGTCCAGAATTCAGTGTTTTGGTATATGCAATTTAATGTTGTCAGTGGTAGCTTTCAAACACTGTTTTCTCTTGTAACTACTACCTGTGGAAAAACCTTTTTTTTTGTACCTGAAGTCAGATAGCAGGTATTGTCACAGCGGGGGCCTGTCCATCTCTGTCTGTTTCTCCACCTCCTCTTCGGTGTATGTTTATGTAGCGATGAAGGGGAGGGCGGGGGAGCGTAGTCTCCAGTTTGGTAGCACTCCATCTCTAACGGCCTGTGACTGCTGTGTGCATTCTTGATGCAGTGCCAGCCTCGCAGAATATTTCTCTCTTTACACATCTGCAGCTGCTTTCCTCCCAGTGTCCCTTCTAGCCCACTTTTATCCCTGAGCCCTTTTTTAATATATCAATGTAGCGGCCTACTCATGTGCTCACCGCATACAGATGTCTGGCCAGCATGTTTACAAGACTTTTTAATGTCCGTTAGCGTCCCCAAATTATTTAGACCATTTGAGGTTTTGTTGGCACTCGGCAAGTACGTTAGTCATGGTGGTAGAATTCAAAGTGAAAACATTGGGCCTTGCGTTTAGATTTATGTAGCAAATATTAGACCAGGCTTTGCCCCACAAGACTCTCTGAGAGGATTATGAATATATGGATATTTGTGCGTGGAAGGTCTTAGAGGCTTCATGCTCTGTACTGTTAAGGAATGCAACTTTTGTCTAAGGTCAATACAAGTGATAGGAATCCAAATGTACAAATATTTTCTAGTCCCCCACCCACTGGCATTTTTCCTCAGCGCTCCTGTTATTATGCATATTCGTTGCTGCTCCACTTATTTTTACCCTTTTTGATAACATAGCTACCAACTGGTCTTTTATGATGCTTTCCTTTACCTCTACCACCCCACACCCACCTCCACACCTCTCAGAGTTGCATATGGTTTTGATGTGGAGCTGTGAGTCAATGACACACTTTGTAGAGGCATTGAATGGAGCCATTGTTAAACAGCAGGCCTTGGAATCTGGCCTGCTAGTAATAGCTTTTTAAAATGAAATCTCGAGATTGGAAAGCTAATATATCATCTGTGTTGAGCCAAGTGTATTCAGGGGGACCTGCGTAGGAGGATGGTTGATTTGTTACAGAACATTTAGTAAATTCTTTTTTCCCCCGCTGCAAGATGGATGCTATTAGATTTTTTTTCTCCAATTCAGATTAGAAGGAATTCTATTACAGTTGCACAATAGCTCATTTTTGGGGGTATTATGTACCAACAAAGGAATTCACATCATATTATTTCTGTTTTGATGAATGTTAGTATTTATATACAGTTTTTAAGTATTTATATACATTTGTGTTTTTTAAGTTGCCAAAAAAACAAATCCTTTTGGTCTGTTTGAGATTCATATAATTTAACATCATATGAAACACTGTTGGAAATACACAATTCTAATTCTTAATGTTTCTTGTGCCAACGCAGGCTCCGTGCACTGTCCAGTGGGGGGAGTGTGACGTCCCCCCCTCCTTCCCCCGCCATGCCAAAGTACAAGCTGGCCGAGTACCGCTACGGCCGAGAGGAGATGTTAGCACTTTATATCAAAGACAACAAGGTGAGTAGGGGAACTCTACAAAGTCTCTCAGAGCTGTACGAATCATCACAATAAAAAGACTTAATATAACCAATGTTTGGGAAATAATTGGTGCCAAAAGTGATTAACCTCACTAACCTAACTTTCTAAATGCCAGCATCAGTATTGCTGTTGAACTTCTATTTATGTGCCTATCCTCAAAAATATAAACCTCTTGGTCAGTCAGTTGTGAAGTCGTGGTTTAAAATTTTCCTCCTAAGTGCCCATTGTTGTTGTTTCAGGTCCCAGAGGACATGCAGGATAAGGAGTTTGCTGCTATTCTGCAAGATGAGCCCATGCAGCCACTGGCACTGGTGCCTCTCACTGAGGAGGAGCAGGTCTGCCACAAACACGCACTCAAAGACACCTGTGAATGTTGAGCTGTTTCTGCTGGTCATGTGACATCTTATCGGGATACGACCTCCATCCCAAAGCGAGCAGTTTTGTTGGTTGACAAATGTGGCCGTGAACACATTCCTCACATTCCTCCCTTTTGCTCTTTCCATTCTCTCTCTGCAGAGGAACTTCTCCATGTCTGTGAACAGTGTGGCAGTGCTGAGGCTCATGGGAAAAGGGGTGGGAGGGACAGCCCCCGCTGGAGTGGTCCGAGGACGAGGGGCTGCGCGAGGCGGTCGAGGTAAAAAAAAAAACCAAACAAACAAAAAACATCTAAAGCAAAAAAGACACTCAGACATCAGTTTAGATGAGAGAAAGAGCAACAAATAAAGCACAACTCTCATTTAGCTGAGCACGCTCTTAAAAATCCACAACCACTTGTCCTGAAGCTAACATCCAACAGCAACAGACATGCTGCCCAAACCCTTGGCTGAAACTACAATGGCTATTATCCAGGGAAAGTAAAACAGTTTATACAAGCCAACCACTGAAGTGTTTATTTCCCCCTTTTCTTCCACCATCTTGATGCAGCACACTTCCTCTTGGCCTGTCTAAATAGTCCTTCTTTTGTCCAGCCACACCTGCCTAAAACCGCTGGGCTCAACTCACCTTGGGCACACACAGCACTGTGCGCATATAAACGGCCAATGTAAACACGAGCCGTCCGGTTCAGGACAGCCAAGGAAACAACTTAGGAGAATGATGCTGTGTGGGTTTCATCATCTGTGTGCATGTGCTGGTGTGTGTGTGTGTGGCCGACTGTAGCCAATAGCAGTACGAGGCATTTTTAAAGGTAGTATTTATTATTATTAGAACGTCAAAAGAATATCAGACTGATTCAACAGTCACAATAACAGCACATTTGAATATTGATCACAAGTTCTTCTGTTCTGATGATAATTTCATTGTAAAAACCCTCTTCTGTGTTTGTGTGTATGTATAGGACGAGGTCGTGGTGAAGGTGGATTCTACCAAAGAAGTATTGAAGAAGCGGAGGTGGGTTTTGGTCGCAGCGTCCGAGAGATACACCGCAGCCAGAGCTGGGATGACCGGTAAGAAAAACCTCACACTACCATGAAGGTCAAATAATTATGGCTCTCCAGTGCTGAGGGAAGCTGTCACCCATTGTAATAAAATCCAATAATAAGCCTGTCTGGCAATTTTGTAGATTTGTGTTCTCATCTGACAATTTATCTCACTTTTGCAGATGTGTTATCTGCTTAAACCAAGATCTGTTTTGTCATGTTTCTTCAGTTTTTCTTTAACTTTACAGGCCTGGTTAAATGTGTCAGTTAGCATCTGTGGTGGCCGGATGCATGTTTTGGCTGGGCATATTTCTCTAGGGTACAAACTAGTTAACATTTTGCCTCTGTTTATAACTTAATTTCTCTCAATTTCCCTCCTTTCCTCAGGGGTGAGCGTCGTTTTGAGAAGCCGCTGCGGCGGGAGGTGGGGCGTCCTGGCTTTGAAGAGTCTGGAGGTCCCGGGGGCCCAGGGAGGAAGGAGTACACAAGGGCTGACAGCGATAACTGGCGCACCCTCCGGGAGGAGCAGGAGGAAGATGACGGGGAGCCGGGCACCAACTGGAGACTTACTGGACCCCGCAGGGATGGTATGATTAATCCAAACATTTGTTTATTGTAGCTCTTTCTTAAACTCTTGTTTGTGTTGAAAATGAACGTTTTACACAAGAATAAGCAATAACTTCATTTAGTTTCCTTTTTAAATGCATGATGGGTATTCCACACACCCCTGATATGAGTTTATCAACCAGTTTAGAGACAGTGTTGCTGTGAGCTTAGGTTAGTATCCATGTAATCTGGTGGTTGCAGGATTTAGCAAAATTCAGTGTTCATGTTTTTTTTTATTTCATTATAACACTGAACAAAAGCCATTTCTTTACAGGCTTTTTACTTACTGACTTAAGTGTCAAATAAACAGGATATTGCACAGTGTTATATCTTCTCAAGCTAACTGCCCCCGCTACAGTGTTTATAAAGGTCATTTGAAATTGGTGTGACAAAGACACAATATACAACTTTGTGTGATTTAATAATTCATTTCACAGCCACTCTGTATTGAATAGCCTCAATCAACATAAAAACCTTAAGAACACGTGATTCCTGTAAATGCTGTTTATGCAGTTAAGCAGACGTGACCATTCAAATTTGTGTAATGATGTTATATGTTGTGTTTGGTTCACACTTAAGTTAGAGGAGCCATACATGGTGAAAGCTGATTTCAGAAATTAAAGTGGCCTGTGCAGAGGACAGCAATTTATAGTACTCCCTACTCGATGCCAAAAAACTTCAGTTGTGACAGTGTGTGCTGCAAGCCTATCTTTAACAACAGAGATAGTGACATCTAGTGGCAGCACAAGGGATTTATAAGAGACACAGTAACTGAGATTTAGCTGAAACAGACCTACACTTTAAAGCCTCCAAAGTTTGAGGACACAACAGGAAAAGGTCATGTGGTCTCTTAACCTGACAACCTTAAACTCTAAAGTGAAGATGGTTAATGACAGAGCAACACCTGGAAGAGGTGAGGTATGACAGATTCCAAGACACAACCATTTTGGTACCTATTTTAATAAGTGGGCCTTTAGTAAATGTCACCAATATTTTTGCAACTCCTGATCATTACTTGTGACAGTATGCTCACTGATGTCGGTCCATTTCTCTATTAGATGGAGGTCCTCGCTCAGCAGGCTGGCGGGACCATGGCGGTCCAGGCGAGAATCGTCGGAGGAAGTTTGACTTCGACTTTCGGGACGCTGAGGGTCATGGTGGTGGCCGTCGGCGCGCAGGCAGCGAAGGAATGGAGGATGACAGGGATGGCCTGCCTGAGTGGTGTACAGATGAGGAAGATGGAGAGATGGGCACTTTTGACTCCTCTGGAGCTTTCATGCCTATGAAGGTGTGTTTTGTTTTGTGTTTTTGTTTTTTGCACAGGTTGTTTTGTCAGAAGTGGAGATTAATTATATTAATTATAAAACAAAAGATGTTTCAGTGGAGTACCTGTTTTTATGTCTAAGCCAGGTCTTATTAAGAAAACAGTAAACATGGTGATTGTATTTGAACTGTATGACTTTTTGTTGTTTCTTTGTTTATTGTCAGCTCTCATGAATGTCTTGAGCATTTGTTGCGCTCTTTAATTTAATCTACTTCTCCCGATTGTTTGTCTATTAGAAGGGTGGCAAGGAGACAATCCTAGAGGAGGAGTTGGAGTTTAAGGGGATAGAAGAGGAGGAAGAGGAGGAGAACCTCGCTGACCTGGAGAGGAACAGTGCTGAAGGAGAACAAGACAAGGGTGAGGAAAGAAAATTAGTGTCAGTCAGATAAGTCAGAGTTTTATGGAATATATAGACTTTATGTCTCATTGATTCAGATTTGTCCACTGACTACTTGATTTAAAAGTAAAATAGAAAACCTCTGATTAAATTGACCCCAGTATAGGAGAAAATTGTTCAAATATTTTTTTTTCAAGCCAGTCATTTGTTGAATCCTACTTCATGTTTTTCTTTCCTGTCCTGTGTGTTCACCTCACAGAGAATAAAGAAGCTGGCTCTGCTGGGGATGGTCAGACAAAGCCAGCATCACCCTCCTCCTCTCCTCCAGTCCACTGTGCTCCTCCATTCTTGGAGCCTCGGCCCAGCAACGCTGGCCCAGTGGTGGACAACCCTCAGCTGAACAACAGCCACCATGTCAAGGCCAGCAGCACACCCAGCGAAGGTATAACTCATAACATGTCTTTGTTTAAGTGGACTTTTGTGCTACAACACAAAGATGGATTCAGTTTAGCAGCACTGTTATGAATGTGTTTATTTAGATAGGCATATTGTGAGGGGGCATATTAACTGTACTTCTCAGTTAAAGCTTTTTTGCATAGTGCAAGTTAATGGAAAATGTAAAACTGGACTGCAGGATGTGGACAAATTAAAAAAGATAATTGTTTGTAACTATGATGAAATTTGTACAAATGTGGTTTTTGTCTCGACTGTAGTATGCACTGAAAGTGTGAAGATGATTAACTTTGAAATTATGTCAAACTTTATATATGACTTGCAAATGTATCATGAATATCTAGTATGGATAAACACTATGTTCAGATCCAAATCCAGGTTTTGTTCATTTAGCTTTTTGCTGCAGAGTCCATAAAAAACAGGCAGGCAGGTTGCCTGTATGAATCCCGTACTGACTGACCTTCACCAGTGAAGCTGAAAAATGTATTCTTTAAATCCTCTTTTGAAGCACTGCCATTGTGCCATCTGTGATTGTAGCAATGAACTTTCAAGCCATCTCTATTCATATTTCTTTCTTGAACTGCAAAATTCTGACTCGAACCGTGAAGAGTCTTGAAACTATGTTGAGTTAGCCATCGAGTTTTTGGCTTCTCACACTCCAGCCAAGCTCTTTCAGTCTAGAGGCAGTGAGTGGGAGGAAATTCAGCCACGTTGATATTTTGGTTTGATACACAATATGTTTAGCCTCAGTCACTTAATATCTTGTTTACTGAACCTGCTGTTCCCGCTGTATCAGATACAGAGCCAGTAGGTGGCTCCTCCCCGCTCCCTCACCCCACATCCAACATCAGCATCCCATAAATAGAAATACTAAATATAGAGTCCATTGTTTTCCTAATGTTTTTTCTTGTTGTTGTTTTTGTATCAGACGTGGCTCCTGTAGGGGGCTCCAAGGCCCAGCTGAGTCCCAGTGCCCCCACCTCCTCCAGTCTGCCGCCCCCACCCCCTTCCTCTGCTGCTCCACTCCTCCCTCCATCTGGAGGAGACACTGAGGACGATGAGGGCATGAAGCACCTGCAGCAGGTAGGAACAACAGGAGGCTCATTTCAAGCAGCTGTTAGACATATTATATAACTGTGGGAAGCTTATTTAACTCAACTTCTTGAGTGGTGGGCTGCAACTAATGATTATTTTGCTACAGAATATTCCAGGCTCATTAAACAATGAATCTATAATGTATGAAATGTGGTGGCATTATTTATGCAGCTCAACCACATGATTAAGCTGAGTTGAAGAACCAACAGTCCAAATACTCCATCTAAACTTGGGAGGCAAAATGATGAGGTCTTGTGATGACAACCTGCATGTGTGCGTGTGTTTAGGAGGCAGAGAAGATGGTGGCATCGCTGCAGGACACTTCTTTGGAGGAGGAGTGCTTCACCCAGGCTCTGCAGCAGCAGCAGGAGAGCAGGAACACAGCAGCCGCTCTGCCGCTGTCACATGAGGCCGCCATGAAGTGGTTCTACAAGGACCCACAGGGAGAGATCCAGGGTACACTTACACACACACACACACACACACACGGCATACTGTTTCATGAATATTGCTGTTGTCTAATTAAATGTCTCTCCCTCCCACCCACTACTAGGTCCGTTCACCACAGTGGAGATGTGCGAGTGGTTCCAGGCTGGCTACTTCACCATGACCCTGCTGGTGAAGCGGGGCTGCGATGAGGGCTTCCAACCCCTGGGGGATGTCATCAAGATGTGGGGCCGCGTGCCCTTCGCCCCAGGGCCCTCCCCGCCGCCCCTGCTGGTGAGACAGCCACCACCAACGCAGCGCCCGCAGCCCAACCGGGGGCCCGCCGGGACTGTGAGTCAGAGCTCAGCCAACGTAGAGGATGGGGAAGGGAGGATGCAGAGGAGAGGGAAGCTTGATAGACAGGTCACGGTAAAAGACCAATGATTAATTTAAATTCAGTTTAACAAGAGGGGATTTGTTTTAGAGTTTCTGAAATCACCCCCTCTTGCTTTTAAGTTATAAACTTTGATGTTGTCATTTTAATCTTGTTATAGCCAATGTCTTGTTTCCCACCTGTAGGAAGTAGGAAAGAGATATATCTGAATATATCTTGATGCAAACCACTCAATAAAAAACATTATGCAACAGCCTCCAGTGTAAGTCACTGGTTGCTTTTAAGCTTTAAATTAGTGGAGCACAGCACAGCAGGCTCCATACCATCATTAAATGCTGTAATCCAACACTACAGATGGTTGCCACCTTATTACCTATGAATATGAAACAGTCTATAAGATGTTTGTGCATCTTTGACAGCATGTTACTTTGTATAGTCTATTATAGTCTTGTAACATGCTTGAGACACCCAGGCAAGGCTGTCAAGTCCAGTCTGTGGTCACAAATTATGAGTTCCCTGTTCCTTGATGCATGTAAAAATTAGACTTAGCCCACCTTGCATGGACAGTTGTGTTTTGGTGTCTTGATTTAAAGATAACTTGTACTGACTTTTGATTGCGCTCCTTTTCTGTTCAGGGAAACCTGGACCAGGAGCGCCTGAAAAAGCAACAGGAGCTGGCAGCAGCGGCTCTTTATCAGCAGCTCCAACAGCAGCAGCTATTCCAGCTCATTAACAGGTAGGTGTTTGGGGGTGGGAGTACGGGTTTCACCATATGTGTCTGGACTGTTGTACAGTTTGTGTTTGTGTTCTAGTGTCTGTCATTTTACACCAGAGGACATTTAGACTAGAGTCTAATTTCTGTGTTGGGTTTTGCTTTTTTATGCCTTCGATGAACAGGTCGATGTCAGTGCCAGAGTCAGGGTCCATGTGGGACATGCATACCTCAGCTTCACAGCCATCAGGTACATTCTTGACCGCAGCTGCTTGTGCATGTGCACTCTATGACAACACATGGAGATTGTGCCTAATGGTGCTAAAATAAGCCACTTTTTATATCCATGTAGGCGGTGACGCCAGTCTTTGGGACATAACAATGAATCCTTCTACTCAGGGTCCAACTCTCGAACAGCTTCAAAAGGTGAGTTTGTTTAGTTGCAAGATTTTATTTAACTTTTATTGCTTTTATTGGACTAATAAACTCAGTTTGTGCCTTTTACCCCATTTGAGCCTAAATTCTTTTCTCCTTCCAGCTCCAACAGGAGAGGCGAGACGCTGAACTCAGGGCGAAGCGTGAGGAGGAGGAGCAGCGTAAGAGGAGGGAGGAGAAAAGGAGGCAACAGGAGGAGCAGAAGAGGAGGGAGGAGGAGGAGCTCTTCAGACGCAAGCAGGTGAGATGAAAGAAGGCAGACATTTTAACGTATCGTGTTTCCCTGTCTGATGCCATAGGCTATTTATATGTTTTTTCTTAAACAAGAAATTTAACTTTTCCTGTTATAAGCTTGGATCATTAAAACAGAGAAATGTTCTAGACTGATTTTTTTAAATTGGTCATCACATTAAATATGACAGTTTGTATGCTGTTCATCAAGTAAGAATAGAAGAAATACTGTTCTAGCGTTGACCCTATCATTCTGTTCATGCAGTGTCGTCAGCAGCAGGAACTGATCATGAAGTTGCTGCAGCAGGCCCCCCAGCAGCAGGGTCCTGGGGCAGGAAGCTCAGGCTGGAGCGGGGCTCCCTCCTCTGGGCTCGCCAAGTCAGGAAAGCCCCCGGCTCTGGCTCTGCTGGAAATGCAGCAGGAGGCGGAGAGGCTTCTGAAGCAGCAGCAACAGAGAGCCCAGCAGCAGAGAGACCGCGTGAGTGTTGAAAAAATATTCAATGATAGGTGTTGTACAGAACATCATAGAGAGTGCGTTGTACAGAACATTAAAAAGAACATGACATGTCATGTTATATAATGATTTCTCCATCTGCTTCTAGCACCCTGGTATGTCCATGGGGAGCTCCTCAATGGGAGGGCAGTGGGTGGAGGGTGTTGGCATGTGGGGCGGGGCTGGAGGTATGGAGGGTAAGAGTGGCAGTGGAGGCTCATCCAGCAGCATGGGCATGTGGGACGAGGCTGTGAAGAACCAGGCCAGCCTGCGTGGCAACAGCAACAACAACATGGGCCTGAAGAACAGCCGCAGCAGCCCCTCTCTCAGGTAAATGAGAGCAGATCAAATCACTGCACTGTGCATGCACTGTACCTTCAACCATGATCTCTCTTTGCTCACAGACTGTGGCAAAAAATGTATTCAAAATATTCATGTTCGTGCGTATGTCCTTGTGTTGATGAATGTAATTAATGTGCATTGAACTCTGTGCTGTCTGCAGTGATCAGTACATGATGCGTCGCAAGCGGACAGAGGAGGAGGAGAAGCTGCTGAAGCTGCTGCAGGGCATGAAGCCTCAGGATGGCTTCACCACCTGGTGTGAACAGATGCTGCATGCTCTCAACACCTCTGCCAACAACTCCTCCTCCTCTCTGGATGGTAGGCTGCACAGCTTTTATGTATTTAGCTGCATCAAGATGAAAATTGACCCTCAACTGAGATAGTAGATGGCTATGTGATAAAGTACAACACACTGTAGTATTTATGTATGTAAAAATACATTTTCTCAACATCTTTCCCCAAATGTTCAGTTTTTTTAATCATTTAAACTCTCTGTCTTTATTAAGTTGCCACAATTGTGGCATATCTGAAGGAGGTGGAGTCTCCCTATGCAGTGCTGGACTTCATCCGGTCCTACTTAGGGGACACAGTGGAAGCCAAAGAGTTCGCCAAACAGTTTCTGGAGCGACGTGCCAAACAGAAAGCCAACCAACAGAGACAGCAGCAGCAGGTAGGCCTGAGGTCGAAAGGTCTTTTAAGCTGAGCACAACATATGTTGGAAAAAAATAAGTGTTTCTCTTTGTATGCCACAATGAATGACATCTGATAACAGAGCATAGTAAGAAAAAAATATTACTACACCACAGAAAATGTAATGATGTGACACCAGTCAGTATGCTGTGGTAAACTTCTACATTCCTGCTTGTAATTGTCTTTGTAAAATTTG
>JBAJHX010000042.1:12968260-12995858 GCA_037176925.1 Amniataba percoides | reverse complement strand
ATGTAATGATGTGACACCAGTCAGTATGCTGTGGTAAACTTCTACATTCCTGCTTGTAATTGTCTTTGTAAAATTTGTCTCATTGAGAAGTCCAGCTCTCATTTATTGCCCAAGGATGTGAGGAGTGTTCGTCAAAGTGTCCGAACCAAATGTGTTCGAAATACCCAAAAGAAACCATATACTTAAAATGACTATGAAAAAAATGTTTTATATGAAAGTCAGGCTTGTAGAACACTATGATATATATTTAAAAATGCAAATAGCTCCAAGATAAACTAATTGAAGTATGGTATTTCACTGTGCCCATTGTAATTCCTTCCTGTTCTCCTCTGTATGAACCCCAGTTATCAAAGGAAGTGGCTGGATTGAACATGAACTTCCCTCTGCAGGTAAATACAGATACAGATGCCTCTATACTATACATACAAACTGAAGGAGTTCATTTGTTAACTGTTGTAAATTTGCTGAATATCAAACCAGGGCCAGCTACTTAAAATAGCACACTTTTATACTAATTCATGGGGACACCTTCTAAAGTAAGCAAGTAAATGTACATCAACAAAACACAAAGCCTGTGTTTAAGACATGACTTAAAGTTTTTTTTATATATTAAAGCAGTAGTAGTAACTGAAGGCAGTGACAAGAAGTTATATTCATCTTCTTAAAATGATGGACTCTCCAGGAGTGAATGACATTGACATTAATAGGTGACTTTAGTTTTCATTTTGTCAAAGCCGAGCAGTGGGGCCATTGAGAATATCTAATGTATGATGGTATTCATTTTTCTTTTCCTTTGAGGACTCAATGCGAGGTATGAATCCAAGCACTCTGCAGTCCATGTTTCAAGCCAACCACATGGGTAAGGCTGGTCTCTATGACAACCAGGGGGGAAAGATGAAGAAGAAACAGCCCATGATGCTGCACTCTGACCCCAGCATCTTAGGTATGTGTCCTCACCAGTGACTCCTCCTTTTGTAAAATACGGCAGCAGCTTACTTGTATAGAGTTAAGTTAAAAGTTAGAGTTCAAGTCCGAGTTAATACAGCAAGTGAAAATGAAAACTGTACTCATCACCTGGAATCGAGCAAAGTCGGAGCCACGAGAGAAAGTATTGCCTCCTCTTGGCGACTTGTTTGCACCCCCTCCAGGTGGTGAGTAGGATGTGCTGGTAGGGTAGGTTTATGTTTGAAGTTTATTTATGTACATGGGAGCTGTTTGATGCAGAAGCACAGAGATGCGATATGGCTCACTCTTAAAATAGATGAAAACAGGTGGCCAAACAACTGTTATATAGGTGAAATGTACACATATATATATGTATGTGGTATATATGCAGCTTTATTATTCTGTTTATATAGAATAAAAGCCCTCCCACACATTCTGAATTTTACAGGCTCTCTGCTTGGTCGATTAAAAAAAATCCCTGTTGTTTCTAGCACTTTTTTGCTTGCGGTGGTGACAATACTAACCCCAAAATTCAGTCTGCACAACACTCATTTTGACCTGTGTATGTGATCTAATTTGCTTAGATATGACTGCTGTTGTCTTCTTATAGCTTTTTAAATTATTAACAGAACATAAACAAACAGACATGTAATATTTATGATTTGTGATGAGTTGATGCCCCCTTACATTTACATACATGACTTAACCTTTCCCAAACAGACGGCTCCTTTAAATTATGTCTGGCTTGCATCCCCTGCCCACACTGTCTGAGCCAGGCCTTCTAACTCCCCATGTCCCATCCTCCTCTGATCTTGCTCTGCTCTCTCCATATCCCCTCCCCTGCCCTCCTCCCCTCCTCGCCACCCCCCTCCTCCCCACAGGGTACTCATTCCACAACGCGGGCGAGTGTCTGAGCCTGAACGAGATGGAGATGGTGGAGGATTACTGATGTGACGCAGCGCAGCAGCAATAGCTACCTGAGGCCTTCTGTCTTTTAATCAGACAAACCTGATGACGAATGTGCACTGCTGGGGGAACCGGGCGGGGGGGTGTAGGGCTAGGAAGGGAGTGTGAGGGGAGGTGCAGGGTGGAGGCGCCTGGATCTGCGCCTCCCATTCTTTCCTTCCCTCTGGCAAGAAAAAAAGGGCTCCCTGCTGCACCAGTTGATCACTTGAGCAAGGGAGAGGGGGTGAGGAGGGGTAAGGTTAAAAGGAAGATGGGTATCCTCTGGCACTCAAAAGATTAAGCACCTTATACTGAACTAATGCACTTTATTGAGATGGGATTTGAATAGTTTTTTTTTCTTCGTTTGTGTGTGTGCGTGCGTGTGTGTGTACATACACATTATCTGTGTGCATGTGCATCGGAACTGGAAGGGGGCGGTGAAACACGTCGGCGGGGTGAATGGTTGGGCTGTTAGGTTTTCAAAGTCAGGGGGACCTTTAGTTGAAACCTTATCAGAGAGCAAATCCTTTCTCGAAAGACAAACACTGTTGATATTTCTCTTGTTTAGCATTTTTTTACGTTTATATAAAAAGTAAAGCTATTGAAAAATGGATTATAAAAAAACTTGAAGATTTGCACTTGCCTAAAAAAGAAATAACAAAAACAACAAAAAAAAAACAAATGGGGTTAGTTATAGAAGTGAATATTTTTGTGATGACTGTGAGAGTGACTGATGTGTGATTGGTTGGTTTGTGTCAGTAATATACCAGTCTGCACAATGTTTTTTTTCTTTCTTTTGTTGCTTACCAAGATGTATGAAACATAAGAGGCCATTTTTGTCTTTTTTGTTCAAATGGTAATTTTGTGTGCTCATGTTTAGAGAGTGTGTGAGTGAATGTGTGTTTGTGTGCGTTTCCCTTCTCCAAACAGGGACTTGATCTGTTTGTTCTGAGAGAGAGTGAGTGAGTGAGTGAATGAGAGAGAGAGAGATGGGGCAATTGCACAACACATCCTTTCTCTCACCAGCTCTTCATCCCCAGATAGACGAAATAGAAATGCATACATCTGTAAATGTTAGCTTTGCGCTCATCACATGATGACCACCACTAGTTTATTTCCCTTAGCTTCTCCACATGGGGAGCTGTCTCTAGACCTCGGAGGACTAGCAGACAGGGCTAATCATGAGGGACATTACTGTGTGTGCATCAGAATGAGGCTGTGTGTGTTTGTATGTGTGTTTTCAGTGTGCATGTTCATTTACTGTTCATAGAAATGAGTTAAGACTACAGGTACTCATTTTGAATACATGTGCTTTTTTTGTATGTGTATGAATGCACATTTGTGCCTAAGAACTTGGATAGGGTGCGTGGCCATTGAGACATTAACTCTTTTTTGAGAGCGAGTGTGATGTGTGTCAGTGCTCAGCACAGTGTATGTAAAGTATGTAAGTTTATATCGTAAATATTTCTAGTTGAGTCTAGGGGTGATCCATCGGAAGGTTAGTCCAGTCTGTTTTCCTGGGGTGTGATCACGTTGCCTTTTGTCAGCTCTCGAACTTGTGAATGAAAGGTGTCGAGTTTCTGACTCTGAAAAAAAAAAAACAGCATCTTAATGTGCAAGTGCACAGAATGGTGCATGAAATGTTAGCATATTGTGTTACTTATTCGTTGTTGCAATTTGATAATGACGAGTTTTCTTTTTTTAATGAAAAATATATATGAATATATACATTATATACAAAGTTTAAAAAGTATTTGGACTAAGATAATGAGCACTTGGGGCTGCTATTTTTGTTGTGTGTTAAGTTTTTTTCCTTAATTTGTTTTTCATTTTTGTTTTATTATCGCCATGTGAAGTGTGTGTATTATTTCTTTCTTAAGAAAATATTGAATGTATTCCAAAAAAAAGACAAGAAACCCGTGCTGATACCAGATATTATTTTTTTTTCCTCAGAAGATTTCAAAAATGGAAACAAAATACAAAAAAGCTTCAAAGAGTTTAGCGAGGACTTTTTTATTTACACAGTGGAGAAGAAAAAAAAAACTCGGGATGGATACAGTTGAACACACTGCCTCTACAATCCTGGTCGTACAAATAGTGACTACGAATTTAAAGAAAGGACTCTTTCAATTCCATACTGGAGCTTTGGTTGTTTACAAACCACACGGATATCTGTGGGTGCAGTTTTTTTTTTTTTGTTTTATTTTTGTTTTTCATCTTTTTGTTTTGTTTTGTTCCCACATAAGACGGGTGGGGTTTGCAAGTGCGCTTCTGCCATATGGACATTGAGTGGTGTTGGTTTGACGAAGAGTTGCAGGCATCACAACAACACGGACAAGATCCTCCAAGTGGACCTTTTTGCGTGTGTGGTCGTGGATCCTGAAACTTGATCAACCACGGAGCGGAGGCGTGAAAAATCAAGGATGGGCTCTGTTTTGTGGAGAACGGAGTGCAGGGCCGCATAACCCTAGAGGGGACTGAGAGGGCGATATGAGTACACCTGGTTAGTGCACTTGTCTTCACCTCAACCCTCACAAAGCACTCACACCCTGCCCTCACCAACTCACCTATGCACTTTTGTTCATTCAAGCTGTGAGGTACCATTTTGGGGATGGGAGCACAATTACAACAGGAGGATTGCTACGACTTTGACAAAGTCACTGAAAAGATATTCCCAAACTGAAATAAGAGACTCGAGAAGCACGTCTTCTCCCACCTCCTGTATATAACCATATTTTTGTATTACCTTTCAGAGTAGAAAGAAAAATTTGCAAATGGATGAAGGAAAATTCATAAGACATTGATTATATGGAGTGAATGTTCTTCAAGAAAACCAATCTTTTTGAGTATCGTTTTGAGAAAGACTCGTTGCGAGTTTCCCTTAGTTTGCCAGTAACCCTGAAAGAATCAGGGACGGGAGGGAAAACCACATGGACATGGACTGAGGTGGACAAGTGGCTCCAAGACTGACTGATAGTTGCTTATCAAAACGGAGGTTGCGGTGGCCAGGAAGAGCCCCACCGAGAGTGTTTGATCAACATGCGCAGTAAAGAGACAGGCACAAGTTTGAAGAGCTGTTGGATGCTTCCACTTCCTCTCCCAACCTGATGGCTGCCTTGAGAACTGTAGTGACTGCCGGAGGAGAAACCTTGGCATTGGTAAGAGATTCTTCACTTCTTCCTGGCGCTGTATACTAACGACTTAATTTGATCCTTCTTACTCCTGGCTAATCTTTGGCACTCTTTTTAACAGGATTGTTTTGACAGCAGGGTGATGATTGTCTCGTGCTCTCTTTCTGTCTTCACAGGAGTCTGGCTGTGCTTTATTTGCTGCCCTCTGCAAGGAGGATCTAATCTACAGCCAACTCATGAACCAGTTAACCCTAAATCTGCCCTTTTGAACTTAAACCCTAAGAAACTTTTCTGTCTCGACTTCGGAGCGGGCAGGCCATTGGCATTATCAGTTGGACAGTTACCAGATGAAGTTACAGGTTTATCGACCGTGGATCCCATCTGTGTTGGAAGTGTCGGCTTTGGGATTTAATCAGGCGCTCTCCGGTGAGGAGGAGGATAAAGAGGCAGGTATTGCCGCGATGTCATCACCCACCTGGGGCCTGAAAACACTCGGGCGGTCGCGTGGAGGTCTTTCCAGCCGGCGGGACAGAAGGCCTGCCCTCCTGCCCAGATGTCAGAGACCGAGAGCTGGGTTGGGTTTTGTTAGATGCAGCTGGATCACATCTAAGCTGCCAGAAATCCCAGCAGCTGTGGAACTGGATGAACTGAAAGAATTGTACAGAAAAAAAAGAGACTTTGAAACATGACAAAACACAAACACGTAGCTACATGTCACATAGAATCTAGAGTCCAAAGGAGTTGCAGACACTACATGCACACCTACAGCAAATGCAGCATACGCTCAGTTACACTGGCTCTCCTCTGGAACCACGTCTGCACACATAACAGGGCTACATCAATATCAGATCACACAGATACAGACACACAAGCATCAACGCTCATCAGTATAAACGCTGAGCTTTGTAAATAATGTAAAAGTTTGTGTTTTGATTTCTCTCATAGTGGGTTTTGCTTTATTTCTCTGTTCAACATGCCTTAAATTGTATAGTTCAGTCCTTTACGGCTAACTGAAAATGTTCTCTTAAGTGAAAAATTTAAGTTGGAAATCACATTGTTGATTGTCCTCTAAAGTCAAAGAAAGGAGCTTTCTTAAAGACTGTTTTCTGTTCGTTAACAGGACAGTCTGTTCTGTGTTAACCTGATACATGTACATCTGATCACCATGGAAATTACTAGTTAGCTACAGAATAGAGCATTGAGCAGTCTTTGATTAATCCAATTTTGCTGGTGGTTGGCTTTTGTTGCCCTTTTGGTTTCCTTAAATTGAAGCGTGGATTTGTTCAGATTTCCTGTTTAGATTACTGCTGAAGGTGCAGGCTCAATAAAGGGCTGAAGTCTGTACTGTCTGGAGCTGAGCTGACGGGGGGTACACGGGATTGGTTTAAAGCGCAGACTTGTTGCTGTGTGATAACTGCTGTTGGATACTGCTTTAGGCAAAACTGAACCAGCGTGACAGGTCCTGCTCCAACTTAGATATAATTTGGGTCTCTCTTTTTTTTTTCTTTCTTTTTTTTTTTAAAACTCTTGAGGACTTAAAAGGTTTTGGAAGCGACTAGGTACTTTTTACAGTTTTGAGATGTCACATCAGGCTCGTGTCAGGAGAATGAGTGATTATACGAGAAAGCTTGCATGATTTGTAGTATTTGTGGGCTTTGAGTGTCGAAGCGGCTTACAGCTCGATCCATATCGCCTCTGCTTTGTCTGTGGTTGTGGGTGCTGACCACCTCTGATGGCACTGTATAGATAAGGAATCGCCATTCGTTCGTTATCTGAAAAGAAATTAATGTCCTGGAAAATTTTGGAAAGTGTCTTATTCCATGTTTGTATATCTACTTGGATTTGTGAGATTAATGCTTTTAGTCGACCAGTAGTCTTTTGTATTCCCTGATAACCAAACAATATGCAGTTTTTAATCCACATGGCAACTGATATTCATTGAGTATCATCAGCTTGTATCATTAAGCTTGTATTACAGTTATACATTTTGTTGAGGCGAGGTAGAGTCACATGCAATAGATAACTGTGTAAACTGAAGTAGCCTCGGTAGACTGTGGAATTGATACTGAATTAATATTAAATGGTTACTAATGTTGTAATCAGTTGCCAAAATGAAGAATTTGACTTCAGCCGTATGAGTACATTATCAAGTCTCTTATTTGTGAATGACTTTAAAAATACCTATGTTTGACATTTTTAAAAGCTGATCTGGTGTGTTGTTGGTCAGTGAGTCTGTCTTAAGTAAGAGTAAACCAAAGTTGTTTGCAGTTTATGTCACTGCACTATACACGCTTTTATGATGATAAACTGCAATATTGCGTCGTCAGAAAGCCCTGGGTGTTTGGATGCAGCCTTTGAAAAAGGATCATGTCACGGCCTGTTCCCCTCTCCAGGGTTGTGAAGTTGATCATCTGGTTCATTTTGGCTCTGGTAACTACTAACAGCATTGGACTAAAAGATGTATTGACAGTTTCATCCCCGTCAGCTCAGCTCCTCGGCTTGAATGTTGTTTAAAAAAAAAAGAAAAAACAGCATACATGTAATGAAAACTGTTTTGGAAAAGAACAACTGAAAGAAGTGTAAATAGTTTGGCTTTTGTTTGTTTGAAGAACAAAATAAATACTAAATAAATAGCATTTAGTCTTGACTGACTGTGTTTATTCATTACTGTAATCTGAAGTGGATTTGTGTGTGAGTGCAACAGCAGCAGACCAGATATAAACACACCACTGAGCCTGTGTGTGTGGCTGAGCAGTCGCGCTACCAGCGCTACTCTCGCGATACTTTGAAACACATGGCCGCCCGCAGTGTTTACAACTTCTCGGAATGAATTGGTGAACAGAGGCGCAAAGTCCCGAAGCGGAGAGGACGCCGGGTAGTTTTGCATGCTGTTCGTGCTCCCCGGCTGTGGCTGAAACTTTGACGCCGTCGAGGGGAAAAGTGTTTGTAGCCAAACAGCGAGCAGGAGCAAAGGCCAGGCAAGTCCACAACACAGGTCGGTAGCATCGAGCTAATGCTAACACGAGCTAACGTGAGGCGGCTGCCGCTCCTGTTGTGGACTGACGCTTAGAGGAAAAGAGAGGGATTTACCTCCTTTAAAGGCGTAATTCAAGTTGAGTGGCGGCGGCAGCGCATGTATGGAGCACTACTGTGAGGGTTTGTGGTGTAATTTGTGTCTCACAAGCGTTCATTTTAAAAGCTAAATGAACATTAATGCTAGTTTAGAGTGGTTGGCACGTCACGACTAGCTACAGGTGTCCATGCTGTGATTGCACACACAGTTTGGCGTCATGTATTTATTCATCTGAACAAAATACACAGTGAGGATTACCTCTTATTGAACAATGTGTTGAGGTTGTTGTAAAAGTGCTCTCGTTTGTCTTTGTTGTTGCGCTGTACATGTGTTTTCTATCCTTATCTCACCTGCCCTCTCCTTTTGTCTTGATCTCTGTTTTACTATTTTCCAGGCTAGTGGGAGCTGTGATGTCCTCGACCCCCAGCAGACTCAAGCACCCACACTGCAGGAAGAAGCACTATCCTAGTAGCACCTATCTGACCCACGTCTGACAGCCACCCATCAGACACAGAGGCGGTTGGACTTGACAGGAAAAATTTATTAACGGAGAGAGCGATGTGTGACTCGGCTGGGAGCGGTGAAAGTGGAGGCGTGGCGGGAGCAGGGCAGGACGCAGATGCGGACAGTGAGCCTCCCCATCAGGCGCCACCTTTACCTGAGGATGGCAGCTTGGACACAGGGAAGGCCCGGGAGGAAGAGGAGCCCCCGTCTGCAAAGCGGCCCAGGATGATGGAGGAGGAGCAGGGGCTGGAGCAGGTGCACAGAGACACACAGGCGGACTCGCTGCAGGAACACCCAGCCCCACCAGCAACAAGTAAAATCTCTGCAGATGCATTTACCCGTAAAAGAAAGGGAAACAATCTGATCATTCAAGGTATGAGTTTGGATGTTAACATTAACATGCACACATATGATCTTTTATTCAATGAGCAGGAGAATCAGCACAATATGAAGAGGAGGGTGGAGAAAGCGAGGAGGTGTCTGTCGGTGGCAGAGCAGAAGAAGAATGCCATCACAATGGAGATGGAGGGCATGACGCCCCCTTAGAAGGAGAGACCAAACCTGAGGAAGAGCACAACGGTAACAGAGCTGCAGACAGCCCCAGTGAAGGACAGCAGTAAGTGGAGGATGAAGTCAGGTTTATTTTTAACCTCTGTTTCCACACAACCAAGGGTGAAGAGACAGTAGACACGCCCTCAAACGAGTTATTTTGAGCAGGACTTTGTAAGGGGGGCTGGAGGTGTTATGTCATGACTTTGAAGATGTGTTTAACATGTGTTTTTGAAATGGGGAGCGACGGTGTTGTGTGTACACTGCAGAGCAACATGTTCTGATAACTGTGAGATGACCAAACCTAACCTGAATGTTTGATAAAGCACTGCACAATGCAGTTCTCATGCCAGTGTCTCTTCACATTCTTCATGCCCTGATGAGTCAACACCACAAACATGGTTTATTTTTTCCAGCTGTTTGTGTTTAAATTAAATCTATGCTACTATTGAAGCCCCCTTTAAAATACCTTTCCTGTTTTAGCTGTATTTGTACCTCTTACTGCTTAGTGTAGCCTCTATTCACCAGAATACTACTGATCCTCAGTACACACTCGTGTCCAAAGTGAGCTATGAATACAGTGACACCCATAACACTTCATAATTAGATATCATATGATGTAAAGTGTTACATATTTTGATACTACTAAGTAGGACAGTCCATGCACCTTAATCTCAAGTGTACAGAGGACGATTTCCCACCAGTGCCAGCAAAGCACTTAACTAAGCTGACTGTTGACAAATTAAGTTTTACAAAAATAAAGTGATTAGTTTTGCTCAAATTGATGCAGTCAACCATACTCACAATAATGGAGAAAAACAGTCACTCTGCAGTGATTCATCCTTGTTTTCAGTTTTTTCAGGAAAGGCAAAGGAGGAAATTGTAAGGAGACGTTTGAGGAAGTTGTTGTAATCCAAATATTGATGATAATTGCACAGTCGCAGCTATTTGAACAAGTGTAATTTCCTGTGAGTGTTAGATGTGCTAGATGTTGCTCTGCTTCCTCTGTGCAGTTTATAATGACACTCATTTTGAAGTGGGGTAGCAAAAAGCAGCATGAACCGATTAAATATTTAATATTATCAATCATCACAATGGCTAAATTCAGAGAAGATGATGCAGGATGATAAATGATGGAATTAACCTGTAGAGGAGTGAAATGTAATTAACAATCCCTCTCTGCTAGTCTGCAACACTGTATTTAGATGGAGTAGCCAGGTCTTTGGCTAAATTTATCATAAATGTTACTTTACTGAATTAAGCTAATTGTACATGCTACTAGAAGTCACAAAGTGGTTGCATTCATCCTCATACTCAATACCTTTTGGATGGAAAATGCTATCTTTCACAGTGGTATGATGTTCCCTTTCTTGTCTTTTAAACTCATCAGATATATCTGTCTCTCTGTCTTGCTTACAGCCTAGGCCTCGATTTTACCCAGAACCCCCAGATGCTGACTGGTTCCTGTACCGAGTACTCCAGGTTTCCAGAGAATTACCTCAAAGGCTGCAAATGGTAAGATCTTTTAAAATGTATATGACACATAATACACGAAATGGGTGAGATTTTGAAGGTGCTAAGTATAACACTTTGCACATCATTATTGAATTTATGAGTCATTCCATAAATAAATAAGACCATTACATTTGTATGGTTCATGCCCAGGGGCAGATATCAAAAACTGATATGGATGCCCCAAGTTACTGAGAAAATTATATTCTTTCAGTATAAATGAAGAGAGGAAAATGACTTGATAGTTATGTGATAGTGGAAATACTAGTGCTGACACTAGTATTTCCACTATCACATAACTACTAGCTATTAGTAACAAACTATTTTAATGTCTTGGGCAAGATGAATCTGCATCTCAATTTGCCTTTAGAGTCAAATCGTCATCGGAAACCCCTCAGCTGCCTGAGATTTTTCAGGTCAGCTGGTCAGTGTTACAATAACAGGAAAAAACTGAAGAAGAAGCATTTCCCATACATAGGCTCTTCTTGGGTGTCCTGCCCAGGCAGATAAAATCCAAATTCCAATTTTCACAGCAGGCCGGAGGCCAGTTGCAGCACCGGGTCTGACCTGTGTACCAGCAGCAACAGAAAGTATGCTGATCTGACAGGGAGTCAGGGCGGTCCTGGATCAGACCCCCGGTGCTACAGCTGCTATCTGAACGTCTGTCCCCAGAGCTGCCGCTTGCTCTCCTCCCAGCAAAGTGGCCTGTTTTTTTATTCTAGCTGCAGGGAGTGAAGTGGAGAGAACTGAGGATCGTTGTCCTTGTGATTAATAAAGGTCAAACTCTTCCATTTGCTTATTTGTTAACACATTGATTTTTATGTTTAAAGTAAAGGAATTAGAGCTTGATTTTAAGTGTGTGTGTGATTTTAAGTTCACATGTGTGCTGCCTGTCTCGTTTTTTCCAACGAATCCATATGGTAGCCCAATATTCTATGATGGCAATTCAGATGGGCTGCGATTCAAATCTTGCATCACACTCAGCTGTCTTTTATTGATTTTTAAGGGCTCAAAAATATGTTCCCATGTCCTTGTTGCTTTTGACTGTGGTAATATTTGAAATCATCACTGACACTCATGCCAGTTGATTTTCTGATTGCCAGATAGTCTGCATGAAGAAATAGTTGAATCTTCTCATTAAACAGCAAATCCGATTGACTGAGGGCTAACAAAAATTTGTGCGCTGTCCTAATCTCAGTAGAGCACATTTGTGTGAACAATGGTACAAATAGCACCATTAGTCCACACTGCCTATGCACAATAGAAGAAACTTGTATACATGTTGTTTGCCATTCACTGCTGTTGATGCACCTTCATCTTTTTATCCCTTTCCCCCCTAAACTAGGGCACCTGATGGTTCCTGTATCCTGACCAACAGTGCAGACAATGTGCTGCGTGTATATAACCTCCCTCCAGAGATTTACAGCTACAACTGGGATGTGCTTCCTGAGATGGTGAGCACACAGATAGCTTACGGTCAGGTTCCCCAAATGTTTATGTAGACAACAGTTTTACAAAAGTTCCTATAAACCATGTTGTCTTAGTGACAGGTGCATAATATAAAAAAAAAACTCTTGACTCTTGAAAAGTAAAGAATCCTGCAACCTCATTTGACCTCACTTTATTAACACAAATATCCAGTCCTCAGACCTTCAAAGGTCCCCAGAGACATGTTAATAGAGTGATGGGCAGCACGTGGGATTCTTTGGTTTTCTTATCATTGAAAGCTGTTAAATTTAATCAGAAACAGAAAAGGCATTAAATCAGTAGAGTTTATCAACATTGATCGAGCCCAGTCTTGATGCATGAAACCTCAATGTACTTGTTTGAATTTAAAACAGTTCCTCTAACAGTTTCATCAGTCTCAAATTGAGGTCACTTTCTGGCTATAATGTCGGAGCTCTTGCACATTACAGAGAGACCTTTTTTCCCATTGGATGTTATAGGACGAGACTCTAACAAATGCATTCTGTTCAGCTGCAGTAAATTAAATAAATCACCATAAAAATCCTCTAAACTAAACCAAATTCAGTCTTGTGAAGTAGAGCACATCTTTGAACTGCTTTAGCCATATCTCGCTCTCTAAGCCAGGCAATAGCTGATAAAGCTGAGATCAGTTAAAAGATATTGAATTGGTCAGACTTGGACCACTGGTTTGAGGATTCAGACCCATATTTTTGATATCACATTAGTCCATAATACAAACTTTAACAACAAACAAACTTTTATTTTACTAAAGACATGAAGAACCTAATTTACGATTAATTTAGTCCCGTTAATGTATTTTTTTCAACTGACCACATAACAACAGTACAGTCTGCTGTCTGATATGTGGGGAATTCAAATTTATATCAAGCAGATAGCTTTGTAGAGTCAGAAGTGATCCAGTTTTTCGCTGCCAGTGAGACATGACGTCTGTGTTCCTGCAACAATGTAGATGTTTTTAATGCCTTAATCATGATATGTTTTATACTTCTTTCAGACACTGACTAAATTGTGATAAATTTTCTATAAAGAAAAAGTAATCAACCGATTGTATGTTGTATAACAAGAAAGAAAGAAAAACAAGCAATTTCAGGCAGCTTGAGAAATGATATTACTAAAGATTTAACAGCTGGAATAAAATAGGCATTCTGTCGTTTGGGTTTTGGGAAAATACCAAGTGGCGAGCCAATCTCTTAATTGTATTACAGGCTGGTAGATTGGGATCACTGAACAAAAATAATTGAAATATAATCCATTTTCCTCCATTACAGCGATCTGAGACCGTTAGTGAAAAGGGCAGAAAATTGAGCTTTGATTGCTTTATTTTTCACATGGTGCCATTGGCTTTTGATATTGAATTTCGCTACAAGGATGATGTGATATTGTATTCTTGCCTGTTCAGTGCCAGCGTCCACACTGATAGATCCCATCGGTCATTCCAATTTGTTTATACTGAGCGTCTCTAACTGCCTCCTTTCCTTTCTCTCCTCCCGTGGCAGAGTCCAGTGCTGAAGATGGCAGAGGGAGACACCATCTACGACTACTGCTGGTACCCCAAGATGAACTCTCTGGACCCGGATACGTGCTTGTGAGTTCAGCTCGATCTTTGTCAGCCTGTGCCCTCGGCCTCAGCTCTTAACAGCTGGAGAGATGAGACCTTTAAAGTTCACTTTGAAGGTCAGCCTGCCAGTTGGTGAGGGATGTATACTGAGAAAAGCTACTATGTTGTTTGTCAAGGCCGGTGTCAGTCAGTGATTGGTGTTTTTAATCTGGATCTTAGATGTGGACACTGTGTTTGTTTGTGTGTGCGAGTAAGATTTTCTGTGTGTCTGAGCCCGTCTAATCGACTATCCGAATACAGAAGATCTTGTTGTATGCTTGTGACTCATTCTTTGATCTCAGTGGTATTTGCACTTGTTGTGGGAGCAGACTGCCAGCACGGAGAGGAGCTGTAAAAGCTTTGTGATGTCTCTCATTATGAGTGAAGAGTTGGCCTTCGTCTTGTCTGCCTCTGTCACAATCCTCTCGGCTGTTTGAGGCCCACGGTGCTTTTCAGCACGATTCAGCCCACTAACAGCTCTCCTGAGTCCAGACAACACCTAAAGGGCCTCATGATTCCCTGACTTAGAGCTTTTCTTTTCATCTCATTCTTTTTCTTTTCTGCCGTGTGTATGCAGGCGCGCGCTCTAGCAGGCTTTTAAAATGTGGTAATTATGACATCACTGGTTGTTTGTGGGTGCGCTGTGAAGCAGAGCCAACCTCAGCAACACCCAGCCGTCACCGTGGAGAACGCATCCCGTCTGTGGCGAGAGAGGTAGGGCCGTGCTAACGAGCCGAGGTCAAGTTGCCAACACTTTTCACAGTGTGTGTATATACCTCCTCCCCCAGCTCCCATCATCCTCCAGTAACAGCCTCCACCCTCCGACAGATCCCTGTGATCAAGGCCCAGCGTTGGCAGCGCTCCACCCCAACATCAGACAGCCTTCACTGTGTAAGAGGAGGTGGAGGGGCAGGGGAGAGCAGGTCAGGAGCTGCATGTCCAAAGATGAGAGTTGTGTAAACACGGTGATCAACAAAACGACTCATGTGGACAACGGACCACTTGAGACGCCTGTGTGTGTCTGCCAAAGCCGTGCAAAGACCTGTCATGTGGATGGCGATGCCAGTAGGAGCTGACGGCAGATATTCTTCATATTCTTCAGATCACTGCCACGTGTCTCGGAGGAGCACCTGCAGGGCCCCGCTTGGTGGTCGAACAAGCTCGCAGTAGATTGTTAAGGGCCGAGGCAGCCGGATGAAAGGTTACGGTTGTGATTATTAAACGCGTTTACAGCAAACCTGTTTTCCGAGTGCCTCCTCCATCTCCCTCCCCCGTCATCCTCCCTCTCTTTTCACAGCTCCCATTTTGTTTCTCGTTCCTCCCTGCGCGCTCCTTGAACTCTCTGTCTGCCAAAAGCCGTGTGTTGTTGATGCCCCTCCTGTAGAGAGGGAATAAGGGCCCCTGTTATGGCTCGGTTAAGTTGCAGTGAGTTCTAGGCATCGCTCCAAGCTAGCAGCAGTCTAGCATTATAATTGGGCATTTCCCTGCTCTGGAATAAAGCTGCGGCTCAGAGGGGCCATAACAGAACACGGCAGCAGCGGTAGGGGCTAATTTCCTTTGTCTAATTGAGCCGCAGTGATGTTTCGGCATTTGTTTAGAGCCCAGTAATTAGAGTTAAAAAGGCATGGCTCAGTCTTTGGCCCTGATTTGAATCAATAAGAATGTGCCGTGGTCTTGTCTCCATAATGAGGCATAGCACAGTGCTGTGTATTTGTTTTGGTGCATTGACACATTCCAGAGGATGTGGCGCAGTAGAGGTTAGAAAATGAATCAAAAACGTTTTTTGGTCATACATAATGTATATTTTGGAAGAATCTCAGCAGCTCTTTGCATTTAAATGTGTTTTGTGTCCTCTGAGCAGCAGGTATAACTCCATTGTACTCTGTAGTACTCTATGCCACTGTTTACTTTGTTTCCCTTTTTATAGACAAATACTGAATATACACTTTCGCTCACTGCACACTAAATGTTCTTGTGTGTTGACACTCTAAAATGAGTCATTTCTTAATTACTAGCTTTAAAAAAAGAAAAGCCCTGGGGGGACATTTAACTGACTCCCATTAAGTATTCTCAGCATTTACTCACCCTTGTTTCATAATTTGCATCATTAAGTTTCTATTCCCTGTTGTCTGTCAGTCCTTTTCCCATATGTCTTAATAACCCACTCTCTTCCCCTCTTTGCCATCTCTTTGTCTGCCCTCTCATTCTTCTCTTGCAGTCTTGCCAGCAGCAGCCGCGACAACCCAGTCCACGTGTGGGATGCTTTTTACGGGGAGGTGCGAGCCAGTTTCAGACCCTACAATCACCTGGATGAGCTGACAGCAGCACACTCCCTCTGCTTCTCGCCCGATGGGACGCAGCTCTACTGTGGCTTTGACAAAACAGTCAGGGTCTTCTACACTGACCGCCCTGGAAGAGACTGTGAGGAACGGCCCACTGTAGGTCAGTTATCAACTGCAAGACATTATTGCTTCTTATTGCGATTCTGGACATTGATAGCCAAAACTGATAGCTGTCTAAACTAATTAGATCCATTCTGTCTTCTCACGTGTTTAGTTATTAAATTCTTATTGAAAGTGGTGGAACATTTATGTGCACCAAGATGGAGTTTATCGTAATGGTGATTTGTAGTGATGAATTGTATTAATTGTACCAAGCAGTGAATTATAAGTTACATAAAATGTATTCTCTTCTTTGAGAGCTGGAACTGTTTTGAAAACTCCCTGTTGTTCAAGGACGCTCCGACTCCAAGAGTAAAGAATAATTTACAAAAAGGAATTGCTCTCACAAGCTATATTCTTGTAAAATCAAACCCACAAGACAAACAATTAGTAAACTGAGACATTGTGAAAAGGAGAATGTGAAGTCGGCTGTTTCTTGTATTCAGAAAGTTGCTGTTTGACAGCTGGCTGTCACATCTCACAGGCTGAAGTCTCCTTGAACAAATCAGCCAGGAGAGTTTTTGTTATGTACTTCTGACAAAAAATAAAGGGAACTAAATGTTTATTGTGATGAATTCCCAATCTCTGTCACACACTTCAAACAAGTTTCATTCTGCTGGCAGGTTTTTTTGTAAGTAATGAAATGAACCGAACCAGTGTTTGTCTCAGAGTTAACGAGCTGAAGTATTCGAAAGCACCAAAATGATCCATTGCAAATGTCAACAAACAGGTCTTATTTTTCAGCTTTAAGGGTTGGATTTTTATCTTTCATGATGTTTTTTATGTATTATTGCAAAAAAAAAAAACTGGCAGTGTATGTAGGGTGATAAATTACTTCTCAGGTGACAATAAACAAACCTGATAGGAAATGCAAAATGCTGAAAATAAGTTGGGTTTTTTTAAAGTTATTAAGTAAACCTCAACTCTGCTACTCTGGCACCTCCGCATATCACTCTGTTAGATCCTTTCTGTCTGTTTTTTTTCTGTTTGGCTCCGTCAGTGCTGTTTGATAATGACTAACCATGAGATATGCAGGAATGTATGGTTAATCTCAAGAGCAGGTAATGTGGTACATGTCAGTGCTGTGCCAAAACCTTGTTTCTGCTGTTTTAGTTCCAAAAATGTGCTAAAAGTCCTTTTTAAAGAGTACAAAAGAGGATGATTGGGAAAGGAGTGAACCATAAAAAGAAACAGATGATCCAAATGTTAGGTTAAATGTGTATTGTTGAGAAATATCTCCTCCTAAGAGATGTAATCATGAATGCAGGAGCTGCCAGAAATTCAACTTTGAGTAGTAGTGATTGGGTTGTGTTTTGTGAAGCTTTTTAAAAGGCTGAAAGCTCTGCCAAATGCCACTCTCTTGTCTTCGCTGCAGTGAAGAAACAGGGCCAAAGTGGCATCATCTCCTGCTTTGGCTTCAGCCCCTGCCAGTCTGTTTACGCCTGTGGCTCTTACTCCCGCTGCGCTGGCCTCTACTCCTGCCAAGACGGCACCCTGCTGGCTCTGCTGCCGACCCGCCACCACGGAGGCCTCACCCATCTGCTCTTCTCCCCTGATGGCAACTACCTGTACACCGGCGGCCGCAAGGTGAACACATGCACGCACACACTTGCAAAGACCCGTGGGGTAATGATGATGTTTCATTTGAATGATCACACACACACACACCATCAGTTGGCTTTGTGTGTCGAGCAGGCAACAGATGACTGTGTTGCATCGGAGAATTGGTTCACTCGAGCATTATCAAAGCTTTATATGCTAAGCTCCTGTCATGGTGGCATGAGTCAGCAATATGCCCCCTCCCTTCCCCCCCAAATGTGAAAGTATAAAAGAGTAATACATTTTCAAATAATTAGCTAAAAATTAACAGCGAGGCAAGTCAAGACAGTACAGCCTCTGTGTCTGGAGTCCTCTCCTATGTGAGATTGTACATATTCTCTACTGTTCTCGTATCGCAGAGAAAATATTAAACCAATTCATCCCTGCATACATTCCTGTTACGTTATATCACCCTTTTCAGATTGAATATACACTAGCTAAGCTTTCCTGGGTCTACAAAGTTACTCAACAGGGTTTAGAGTACAGATTAACTGTGTGCTGCAGGTCTGTGTGAAGTCAATATGAGATCATGTGCAATAGCCCACAGATTTCTGTTAGTATGTAGTAGTCAGTATGTTTCTGTATAGTTTCATTTGTGATTTGTTGGTAGGGTGATGTTTATAAAGATGCAATGATAGACAATGTTTGCGATTAATTAATTTAGCCAGAAAGTTTACATGCCACTTTTTAAGCTCTAGACAAAAAACACTTGTGTGAATCATTTATCTGTGTGTGTATGTATGTGTGTCTAGGATCCAGAAATCCTTTGCTGGGACTTAAGGGAGCCGGGCAAGGTTGTGTTTTCACTGAAGAGAAATGTGGCCACTAACCAGCGCATCTACTTTGACCTGGACCTGTACGTTTATTTCACTAACTGGAACTCTTCTTTTTGAAACACCGCTGAGTTTGACCTGTGAGAAAGTGGGGATGCTGCTCTAAAAGTCACATTCTGCATCCTGGCTCTTTACTTAGGCTAAATATTTTTGTTCAACTTTCACATGACCCTATAAATGTTGGTCTGACCTGTTATTATTTGTTTATTTTGTTTCATTCACAGGTCAGGCAGGTACTTGCTGAGTGGCAACACAGAGGGAGTAGTGTCAGTATGGGACACCCAGACGGCTCCTCCCGATGGTAACGAGGAGCTACTGCAACCTCAGCTCAGGTTCCAGGCCCATTGGGACTGCGTCAATGGCATCAGGTGTGATAGCAAAAAAAAAAAGAAAGAAAATCTAACCCATCCCATGACTTCATCATGTAGATAATTAAGTTCTTGTTTTGCTCAGTAATGATAAAATATCACATTGAAATTGACCCAGTTCCAAAACTGATTGACTGCATCGGCTTGTTTGTTTTTGTCACCATTACTTGCCATGGAGTATAAGAGTTAGAAGGTCTCATTAGCATTAATTGTACAAAATGATAAAAGATAGACTCATTGGTCACTGGATGTCGTGTTGGCAGAAATCAAAACACATTAGCCCTCAATTAAGTACCATTCAAGGGTATAAACAGTCAGATACACTAAGAGTCCTGCCAGAGAGATCGTACTGGACGAAACAGTCAGAACACCAGCTGTGAATAGAAGAGAGGACGTAAGCAATCATCAAGTTTAGATCATTCATGTTCAGTGACTGCTGATGTAAAAAAACTGCTGCTGTTTTTCTGCCTGATTGCCCTGCTGCATTGTACTGTTTGGCTCAACCGATCATTGGCACAAAAGCACAGGAGATGCAAGCAAATCATCTAAGATACTTTAGATAAGTGAAGAAAGAGCTTCCAACATTGGAGCAGTAATATTACACAACATATATTATTACTGCCTTGTGAGAACAGAGAGCAATAACCACAGCTGCTGTGTGCGTTTATGAAGAATCCAGTAAATGACTCTCGCGTAATCTAATGTCAGTGTACTCTGTGTTGAAGAGATGAAGTGGGGAATGAAACAGAAATGCTGTATCATTGAACCGGAATGAGCTACAAATATGTAGAAACTGGACCTCAGACATTTCAATCTCAGTTATTTTAGTTGTTTTAAGTCTGTGAAAGGCACCAGTTATTTCCTCCTGTGTGTTTACATCTGAATGTATTTTAAACGTAACAACGTGCTGCAAAATCTCAGGCAGTTCAGTGGTCTTGAATCTCTTCAAAAACACGTTCACTTCCTGTCATTCTTCTCCCCATCCTCCTCTGCTCCTCTGTCCTCCTCTTCTACAGTATTCATCCCTTCATGCCATTGTTGGCAACATCCAGCGGGCAGCGTCAGTTCCCGTGGCCCGGCCACAATGAGGGCGATTCTGCCTCTGATGGCGAGGGCGCTGAAGCCGTGATGTCACCGCAGGAGATCCGACAAGACAACGCCCTGAGTCTGTGGTGGGCCGGGCCGCTCGGTCCCGCCACAGAGGAGACCCGAGAGCAGAGTGGAGAGGTGGTGGAGGCCTGACGCAGCTGACACAAACCGTCACCTGCCACTGATGTTTATTTCAGGAATGCCTGGAGTAGATAAAGCTTATAACGGCTCAGTCAGATTCTCTTTGCCATCAGCAACACAAAGTCCCAAGCTGGAGAAGCATTTCTGCATCATGTTTGAATATTACGGTAACCTTAAACCATAGCACATTTACAGCCCACATCAATTCCTAAAATGTCGTCCTAACATATCACCTGCAAGTTTACAACAGACAGACACGTATTCTCACTGGCAAAGTTCAAATTTACAGATTTTCAGGGTTCTGTGTTCTTCATTTTTGTAATGCCAATTTGGTAAATAATGGTAAATATATGTCAAGACTGCTGCCAGTGCCAAAAGTGAGGAGGTTTTCTTCAACTTCTCAGTTGTAGTTGAGTTAATGAGAGAACATTTGTGTTTATTTTTAATCCAGTCAAGATGAAATATAATCTTTTATGAAACTTTTGTTGGTGGGGGCTCTACCTCCTGATTTCCTTGAGTTCGGTTGAATTGAAAGCCGTGACTGCGGTGCGGAGCAGTGTCGGTGTACTGTTCGCACCTCTGATGCAAGTCGTTTCTGTGGGAGTGTTTGTTTACGTGTGTGAGGCTGTAATGCTGCCCTGGAGATTCCTAACTGCTATAGTTACAGTAAGTGCCATTTGTTATTGAGCTTTGCTTTTGTAAACTGATGGGATCTCCTGTTTTTACCTTCTTTTTTAAACTATCAGACGCACCAAAGGTTGTGTCGCTCTGTGCATGCCCACAAATGTATATTTTTGTAAAGCCATGATGATCATTCTAATTTGACGAATGTACACCCTGTAAGCAGCTAGCTTGTTTACTGTAACCTCATAACAATCTGTAAAAGTCTTTTTAGTTGTGGGAGCACCTTGAAAACAAGTGATTATTTTTCTCTACAGATTGTGTTCAGATTACATTTGTACCTGTGTGAGCGGCAGTGTGGCAGCACAAAACACATTGTGTTTGTATTTTTGCATTAACAATGTACTGCAGTGATTTGCTCAATGTTTATGTTGCCATCAGCGGGGTGTGCTTTGCTGTGGGGTTTCTTTGCAGGTTGATTAGAAGCAGCACAGCACGCTCCAACCTAAGCCTTGTGTCTTTAGACACTGAGGAAACTATCAATTCCGAAGCCTGCGTTGATCCAGGTTTCACATCTTGGAACTCAAATGTGTTGCCAAGTAATAATAGCTGCAATTGTGGAGCTACTATTGCACAATACTTCACACATTTTCTCTCGGAGGAAGCATGAAGAACTGTGTGGTCCTGAATGTCACATGAGTCTCTAGATTGATGGCTGTGTCGACAACAGGTGACTTTCTGCTGGTTTTATTCAAGCTGGAGTGAATTAAAAGCATATTTCTTCACAGATTCACAGTCGTCACGGTCCTTTCTGTTTAAGGCGGTCTGGAGCTGGATACCCTGTAATAAATCCCCAATGAATGCGAGATGATGTTACACTCGAGTCAAGAGGCAGCTCTTAAAAGCCAAAGGGACTTTTGGCTTTCGCTTATGAGATGGAAACTATTCATAGCTTTCACCTTTCCCCACACACATTCTGTATGAATGCGCACACTCGTGTATTTGATTGTCTGAAACCACAGGGGCACACCGAGCAGAGAGCCAAGCTGGAGAGCTGCACTGTTGTGTTGTGCGGGTTGCTTAGCAACCGTCTCCGCCTTGGAAGAGGAAAGTAGGTAGAAAAACGACAAGAAGGGAAATTGGGGGCAGAGAAAGGGGGAAGAAAGAAAAGCCAAACAAGGGTAATAGATAATCCAGTGGTTTAGTGATTGCTGCTTGTTTGTCAGATGGTTCTGGACTTCTTAATCTCAGTCCTGTCAGAGACTGAAGTGTGTGTTTGGTGAAGGTATAGAACGGGTAATGACTCAAATTGTGGCAACAGTGAATCATGTTGATCTATGAATAGGTTTGTTTTACTTGTTTAACATTAGTGCTCTTTTGTGGTGTGAACTGTGACACATTTTAAACAGATACAAGCTTCTTTTTTTTTTATTTTTTTTTTACATATCTTCATGATGTCCAATCACTTGATTCAATGATGAGAAAGGAAGCAAGAAGCCTCTAAATTGAATTCAGATTATTAGAACAAAGGGTCTGATTACATACAAAATAATGTGGCTGTATTCAGTGTCATTTTTTATGTTAACAAGGATCAAATGACTGGGTAATGTTGAAGTGTGGTCCCTTACAGAGAATTATCACCCAACTCTGCAGCTCTCTTTAGCTCCACAAAACAATTAATTAGTAGAAAGAAAGGCTTTAGTATCACTTTGAGGATGCAGGGTATAGATAACAAACATGCATCCACTTAATTAGACCTGTAACCAAGTATTGGGAAACATGTCCATTGTGAAGGAGTGATATTGGCCTCTTATTAAAAAAATGTTTATTCATCGAGTCAGGGCTGCCTATCTTGAACATAAAACTGTATGTAAGGCTAGCTACAAAGTTCTGTTGGAATCTGGTTCCTCGCCTCAAGGCTAACCCATTACACATTCAGATGTTTAATTTCTGCCACGATCTTCCCTCTACTACTTTACATTTTGTTCTTTCCGCATCAGGCCGACCCTGCTTAAGTAACTGTGGTGCACCTCTGAAATGTACAAATAGTCTTCAGTGTCAAATTAGGCTTGTGTTCTGATTGTCAAAACCTTTGCCCCTAGGCTGAAACCACATCAACTGCATATGATAGGTATCGACTTCAATATCAAATGCGGTTTTCTGTGCTCAGGTCCCATCGCGATGTGATCCCAGGCGTAATGACTAGTCAGAAGCATACACACCCTGACAGAGAACCTTTCGAGGTTGCGTTCAAAGATGACCAACTGTCATCCTTAAACATCCGTGTAAATGTTTGCGTGGTGTCCCTGCTGCCTTCAGAAAACACTGTCCGCCAAACCATACCTCTGTCACGCAGAAGACAGCGGAGCCATTATCTTCTTCCCAAGGTGGCTGCAGTGTAGTCTTCCCACTTGTGCAGTTAATGAGCCAATCCACATCAAGTGTTCCGCGTTCCTGTGTTCTGTGCTTCCATTTGCGTCGCATCCTGAGCGAGTCTCCATGGCCTTGCATAAGTGCCTTCCATTAGAGAGGCGCGCTCGCACACACACAAACTTAACAGTCCCTGGCGCTCATCACCAGATAGTGTGCGGAATAGTAAGTAATGGGATCTTGATATTAAGAAAGACATTTGAAAACAATTATTCAAATGGCTGTCTGCCTGTTGAATCTCCTAATCCCACAGTGAAGCACTCAAGCAAACACTCTGCGGCGTGACCCCGGCTGAATTAGCACGGAGGAAAAGAGGAGCGCACAGCTCTGAAGTTCGAGATGCTAAAATGTCTAGACTGCTCCCTGGTTTGTCACTCTCACGCTGCCTTTGAAAGGAAAAAGGCTTTTTAGAACATAAAGCAGAGGGAGCAGATTTGCTGTAGCTTTTAGAGGTTGTCATACATGGCATTTCTCAAAATGTCAAAAGGGACGGCTCCTTTATCTCGCACAGACTTGGGATGTGTTTGGCAGGCGCTTAGCACAGGGCGTCAATCTGACCTGGCTCTGACACACCAGCAGAGTGCAGTTGCTACATCCAGTTTTCCTCATATTTAATAGGTTATGTGCTGCTGCATATGTGCAGCTGACATATTATTTGGTGCAGCTCTCACTTTACAGCTCAGGCTTTCAGGGAACGTGTCGTCTAAATTGAGAGTAAAGCGTGCAGACAGATCTCCGCCTGGTCGACTTTGGGCCACAGCAGGACAAGATGTGCCACAAAAAAACACAAAAACTTTGCATATGGTTTTGGTGCGTCACCACTGAAGGTTAGAGAACAAGTGAAACATTTCAGTGCCTTGATTAATCCAGATTGGGTTCTGCTGAGGGCCCCACCTGCTGCTCCACACTTGTAGCTACAAGTAATGAGGTGGCCACAGCCTGCATGTGCAGCTTTCAGCTCGGTCATCAGCCTGTTTGCAACACCAAAAAGATCTTCCGGTGTTGCCGCCTCAGATATGAGGCAAGCTTCCTGTTTGACCCCCGTCAGAGCAGCATGAGGCCGGAGACACACAGCAGCTTTTAAGAGTATTGCAGCAATTTACTGCACTTTCGTGTAGTTGACGGGCCGGGTAAAGAAAGGGTAGGAGATGGATGGAAATGGGTGCAGCTTCCTGACTCTTAGCCCCTAACAGTGGTGGAAAGTAACAACGTACATCTTCTCTAGTGCTGCACTTAGGGGCGATGTGGGAGTATTTGTACTTTACTTGAGGATTTTTATTTCAGAGGATTTGGATTTTACAAAAAATGTGATGACCTTTTTTGATCAAAACATTTGAATTTTGTTTGAATTATGAATGCATTTAGCTGAAGCACAATGTTTATATAATATTATATTTTATACTATTCTAGCAGTATGGCTCCAGGTACAGCAGTGTTGTTTGTTGAACAGTCAGTCCAGACTTGAAATAGGAGGAATTATGTTGTTAGAAAGGTGACTCTTTAACTTGTTGTCCAGCACCATCATCAGCTCAAACTTTTCATGTCCAGTAGTTGCAAAGCATGATGGTACTTACTATACTTGCTTTGCTTGCTTCTTGATGTGTTAGCATTGTCAGTGTGAGCGTGTGTGCTCTCAGGTGCAGGCTGGCTTGTTTCAGCAGAGTCTTGTTGCACTTTGCTACGTGCATCTCCTACATGCAGATGATCAATGACTCCCTCTGTTAACACTGCTTAGGGTGGGAGCGAGATCCAAAATAGCGAACGTCTTCATGTATCAAAAATGAAACCCAGTATTGTTCACAGTCGGTAGTAGAACCTAATTTTCACATCGCCACATTCTCTGCTCATTATAGACGGACCGGTCTGAAGTTCAGATGACTTGAGCTTTCCCTGACAAAGCCTGAATCTGCGGGGATATTTTTTTTTACAAGTCCCAACCGACCCATTTCATCAGCCGCCAAAATAGCCGCGTTCCTCTGAATACACCCCATTTCCATTCCAAAAGGCCCAAAAAGCGGCGGCGGTGATTGACGCGTCCTTGTTCTCTGGTTTACATTAGATGTGAAAATAATTGGCACCTGTATTCCTGCGCACGCTCTGACGCCTGGGAAAGGCACGGCGCCAGAGGTTTCGTTTCACCGCGGAGCCTGATCCTCCTCTATTCGCTCCAGATGTGGAGGCGCGCGCGCACACACACACACACACACACACACACACACACACGGACATCCATCCATCTGAAAGAGCTGGGAAGATTAATACAAAGAAAAGATGTGTCACATCATGGTGTTTGACCACTGCTGACAGCTGGGGACGAGCAGCTCTGCATTCACATTTCTCTCACGGATGCATACGCCCTAATACATATAAAACATCAGCTTAAGATATGTACTCGCATGTGTGTCTCCACCGCGCTTCTATCCCTTCCCCTCATCCCCTTCTCATCATCTCATCCCGCTCTCCACACATTCCCTCTGGCGATCCCCGTAGCTAGTTATCATGAGGGCGAGCCTCTTGAAGTACGATAAGCATCCAGTATCCCAGTCGGCCCCGGCAGATTGGATGTGATCTCGGCAGTTTAGCGGGCCGCCTGATGCCCAGGGAGAGGAATTGCTTGCGTAATTGTACTCTGGGGAAAGGTAGAGCAGTGGGGCCTAAATTCATCCTTCCACCTGCCCTCAGGCTCCGTGGACAACTCTTGTCCCAGCGTCTGTCCGGGCTTCACGCGCCCTTCCCATAAAACACCCTCTTCCTTCAGCCTCCGCAGGTGGAGCAGAGGGCCGGGTCAGAGGAGCCCCGCTAGGAACTGAGGAGACAGATGGAGGAGGAGATTAGGAGGGGCGAGGAGGCTCCCTGTTGGTGAAAATCAAAAGGGAGGTGGGGTGGTGGAGAGGGGTGAGATGGCGACACGTGGAGGGCATGAAAGCCAAAGTCCAAGTGAAGAAGTGTGTGCGTGTGTGCGAGTGTGTTCTTGTCCCAAATGTCCTCTTGAAGATAGAAAGGTGAGGGAAATCCTCCCATAGGGCCACGCTGTGTGTGGCCTGCACCTGTGCATGCAGGACTTGAGGATTAAACTTAATGTGTAGGTTAAATGTAAACTGTGATTTTGTGATTTGGGGCCACGAGGTGAATACATTTAACTCAGTCAGTGCAAATTCCACAGTGCTTGTTATAGTATGCAGCAGTAGTTACCAACCTGGAGGATGGACCAGGGTCACAAGTGAAACCTGAGTGGTTTGGAGAGGATCAGTCAGACAGGACATAAGAAAAACCATGTTCTGCTAATTCAATTTAGATCATTTTTTCTCCACTTTAATAACTCTAATCTTTGCTTTCATGTGAAACACTGGAGAGCTTTTTATCTCTTTAGGCCTGTAACAATTATTGAGATGAAACAAGGGGATGAGCGGTTTAGGAGGAGAAAATCTCTCCCACAACTCTCAGATAGTGTGTATCATCTACCTTTAAGGGTTGGAAGTATCCACTGGTATATAGAATGAAATTTAAACTCATTTCCATTCACCCTTTTTCCCCCCTCCATCCTTTCAGTCACTCCCAGTCGATATCTTTGATCCCTTCCCTTCAAGAAAGAATATACAGACAGACGTCAGTGACTCTGTGATACTGGAATGCCACTTTCAGTTAAACACGGAGCCGTGGGAGGCCACATTTTACTGCACGGCCTCATAGTTTCGTTTTTTCTTTCTCTATGGCCACCCCAATTCTCTGTAATTAAACACAAAAAGAAAGCTGCATTTTTGTCTAAACATGTAATACTTTATTGTTTTCTGTGGTGCTTTGCCACAGTCTCTGTCATTTGCTTCAGCCTCTCCAAAAAAGTGTCCAACGGCACACTCAGAAATCAGGCACGTTGAGCATAACTTAGTCAGTAATCTGCAAACACGCAACACTGTCGCCTCTGAAAGTCTGTTCAGAGTGAGTGTGTGCTGTGGAATTGGGACACAGCTCAGCAGTATATTTGGGTTAGGTCACAAGCAGGTCACTCACCTTAACTTCCCTCCCCGAAATCTAAATGTTTTTTTGTTTTTTTTTAGTAGCTAGAGATGAAGTGTTGAAGTCACTTCTCACCTGGACTGGAGTGTGGAAGCACATTCAGTTTCACCTGCAGGGTGAGGGCCTGCTCTCAGGTTCACAGCAGAACTAGACTGAGGTAAATGGCCTCAATGAATCCTCATGAGTGTGGTGGAAGACAGACAAACACGCGCAGACTTGCATGCTTAAGTATGCATATCTCAGTAGGTGTGTGTGTGTGTGTGTGTGTGTGTGTGTGTGTGTGTGTGTGTGTGTGTGTGTGTGTGTGTGTGTGTGTGT
>JBAJHX010000042.1:12946975-12962346 GCA_037176925.1 Amniataba percoides | reverse complement strand
GGCAGCCTGTGCTGAGGTGATAGTTTGCTTCAATTCTGCAGATCTTGGCCACATTTTGAGGGACAAACTGGACTGATGATATTTTTCACTGGAATAAATAGTATGTGGGCCACCGGGCTGTGAGTTTCAAGGGAACACTGACGCTGAGGAGCTCCTGCTTCTTTGTATCGTTGCCCACGTTGCTCATTTTATAATACAAAAAAGAAAGTACAAAAGGAAATTTGGGCTCACCTTGGCTTACTCGAGGCAGCCTACCAAACCTCAGTGCCGGCTCACGCCCATGCCGGGGGGGCCTTCTCTGAGACTAACAGGTTTTTAATGCGTCCGTGTGCCTTAGGCTGTATGGCCGGGCGGTTTCTCCCCCTCTCGCCACAGATGTGACTGTGCGTGGGCCCCCGCTGTGGAGCCAGGCATGAAGCCCTTAATGAGGGCTTTTTGTCAGCAGTGGGTGGATTCACCCAACAGGGAGCAGAGTCGGACACGCAAGGGTAATTTTCACTGAGAAACTAACAGCCTGGGCTTTTGAGGCCTTACAGGTGACTCCACGCCATTGTCTGCTAATGGAGTTTAGTGTTAGGTGGGTGTCAGGGCTTAGTGAATGGGCCTGGCTGGCAATTAGAGGGGTGGCAGCTTTGACGCCAGGCTCCATATTCATTTCCACAGATCTGCTCACTCACATATTCAAAATACAAAGCCTATTGTACACTATGACGCTTATTCACGAAGCTTACTATTCATAGTTAATCAGCTTAGTCATTCCTCCAGTTTATTTTCTTGGCCCTTTTTTGCACACTTCCCTGTACTTGTTTCTCCTCGGTCTCTACATGACAAGAGCGGCGCTTTAGCTGCCTCAGGGCAAGATAGGTTTTGGCCCTGGGCTGAAATATGTTGAGAGCTCCAGCTCGTCCAAACAGTGCGCATCTTCCAAGGACAAAGTCCAGAGCCCACCCACGTCAGGTCTGTACCTCAGAAATGAGGCGGCGTAAGCAGGAGCAGCAGTGTGTATCAATCAGGTGCAGGAGCGCATGTATGGTCCACATCCTGTCTGTGCAGCACACCGACTGTCACGTTGTTAACCTCTGCACCTCTGCTGGCTGTGCTGCTTTGAAGTTTAGACCGTCCACCTGCTGCTTCCTCCCCTCCGCCTCTCCTCCCATCTTTCTTTCCGCCTCTGTGAGCAATCTCCAGCTCCCCGCGCCTCCTCGCCATCTCCTCCCTTCTCTTGTTCACACCTTTCACCCTCTTCCTTACATTTTTTTTCCTCCTCTCACGCTGCCTCCGTGCGCCGCTCTCTCCCTCTTCTTCCTCCTGTCACTTTCCGTCTGTCTCTATCGCTACCTCTCTCCGCAACCCCCCCTCCACCTCCCTCCCCAACCCCCGCCCTCCAGTGCAGTGACCAGACGTAGCAAATTGGAAACATGTGTCACATCCAGCCGCTAATTATAGCGCTACAGCAGCCGCTGACGCACTCAAAGATGTGTTTGGAGTGACAGAGGTGAGGAGGATAAAGGAGGCGCCCGTGGGTGCATTGGGGGATACACATGCCTCAGACTCCACCACACAAATAAGTCCTGCTGCGTATATGATAAATAAAAAGATAAGGCCGACGGAGGTTACAGTAAAATACAGCATCGGCGCGCTCATGGCCATCAAACGCTGCATCCACACTATTATTGACTGCCCCATCAGTCGAAATTACTACGGCCCGGCAGAGAGGGAAGACAAAGACGTGCGCGAGGAGGAGCAGAAACAGAGACAGGTGCCAGGAGGTGAATGAGAAACAGGAGGAGTGGTGGAGTGAGCAGAGCGGGGGTAGAGACAGTCCTAACCCTAAGTAAATCAATACCAGTTAAGTCTCAAGTGCCAATACAGGTTCTGCTTGAGGAAGAGGGAACTGAACCAGAACGATCACCTTGGGAAGAGCCTCCCTCTCAGACATACATTATCCTTATCTCAGCATCTCCCATTATCGGCCTTACACGGCCTCCCTAATGAAAGATCGAATCTTACATTACTGCTCTGGAGTTTTTTTGTGGGGTGGGGGCTGGCGGTTGAAGTGGAGTGGGCGCTAGGGTGGCAGGTGACCACATGGGAACAACAAAAAAAAAAAAGTGTAGGTCACATTGGTGGACACACACATAGAGAGTAAATGAGTTCAAGTTGAGAGAATGTTGGCTTTGGTCACTCCCCTGATCAACATATGGAGTTTTGTAGTTTTTGGCCCTTTTGCAAGTTTGATTTCAGCGTCTGTTCTTGAGGCCAAAACCTCTCGCTCACCCCTCTCCCCGCTCGCACTCCCTTTCTTCCTCTTTTCCTCCCCATCCATACTTTCATAAACGGCTGTAGATTATTGTAAACGGCTGCCGAGGGTGGGCGTCTCCTCGCCGGGCGCTCGCGGTGACTTGTAATACAACTATTCCCCCTAAGATCCACATTAAAATTTAATCCCCCCTTCCCGTTTCTCAATAATTCATTAATCGCCGGCTAATTGGCGCCGGATAAAAGACTAGCTAACTAGGCTAAGTGTTTCAACTACAAAAAACCAGAGAAAAGACCCCCCCCTCCCAAAAAAAAAAAAATCACTGGAAATCTTCTTGGCGAGGGTATTCTGGGACTGAGCGCAGAGAGTGGAATAAGTGTTAGTAGGTCAAACGGGGTGTCATATCAAAGGGGCGGCATTCCAACACCCGTTTATTGATCGTTTGTCTGTTCGAAACTCCACACCCGGTTTCACCCCTGCAAAATCCACCCGTAGGTTCCTCCCTCATGAATAATGCATGCGTGCACCGAAGGCTTTTCTGGGCTGTGTGGATAAGTGAGCAGGAGGCTGGTAAGCCTACACGCATCCTTGGGCTAAATGATTAGAGAATATCCACTGGGTAGTATTTTTTTTACTTTATTTTATTTTATTTTAGGAGCGAGGGAGTGTAAAAACAAGGAATGCTGTGGAGAGAAGAAGAGAAAGAAGGAATATGAACCATATTGTGCGAGCAGGCAGCGGTTCAAACCCCCCCACCACAACTCTACCCCACCCCACCCTTCTCCCTCACTCTCTCTCTCTTCCTACCTCCCGCTCCCCTGGTGAAAAAGAGGAGTGTGTGTTAGTTTACGAGCTGAGAGCAACAGGAGCTGTGAAAAGAGGTTTCAGCTGATGTGGCAGAATGGAAAGGCCAGGGGAGGGAGAAGGCAGCCAATCCGGCCAGAGGCTGGAATCTTTTCTTTCTTTCTTTCTTTCTTTCTTTCTTTCTTTCTTTGGGCATGGCAGGCGGGCAGATGGATGCGCAGGTATGCAGCTCAACTGTGAAAATACAGACATGTGAAGAGACAAATCTATCACAGCCGCACATTCTCAACAGATGCATGCAAACACACACACACACACACACACACACTGACTCACACATATGCACATGAACGAGCCTCGTGGGGCTCGACCTGCCCTCCCATGTATGTCGGACACGTGTGCGTGAAGAGTGTGTGGTCTTAATGTATCCCCTTTGTTGCATGTGCAAGTGAGCATTAAACACACGCTGCCACAGTGAAACAGCAAAGGCAGGAGGGGCAGATGAGCGCTCACACACACAAACGTATACACACACACACACACGCAGGAGAGGTGAGAGAATTGGCAGGCGTCACGGACTGTTGTTCCACTCGGAATTCATTCATTATTTTATCACTCGATTATAAGTTTATTTGGCAGGGGCAGTGCACATTCATCAACATCATAACAGCCATAAAGCGGTGTTGTAAATATGCTGGGGTTAGCTAAAGAACTAATTTACTTCCCCAGTCCCTGGGGCTTTAGAAGTGACTTTGGGATTTTGGTAATTGTTAAAAGTGCTGATGATTAGGATGAAGGAGATTAAAAGCGTGTGGCTGGCAGTACTAGTTGAGGATGTTGGAACACATGCAGAAACAAGCAACTTTCCTCCCTAGGAGCATATGCATGCTCACAAATGTGCACACTCGCACATTCACCGTGGTAGTGGTGGTAACAGTAATCCTGGCCGTAGGTCTGAAGGGGTCACATGTGTCCCAGCATCACCGGGCAGATTGCCCCGGGTGGCTGAACCCAGAGCCCCTTAGCAAAGCCAGCCAACACACACACACACACACACACACACACACATTGGCTTCTCATTAGCTTGCTTCACAGCACACCCTGCCTAAGCAGGATCATCCAATCCTCCTGGCAGCATTTGGACTGGGCCAGGTCAATCCTCCTCCCCTGGGTGACACAGAGAAGCGGACTGGTGGGATGTGAAGCCAGTATTAAAGTATGCGTGTGTGTGTGTGTGGACTTTGTAAGCCAGAGGGGTGTGCAACGTAGAGGCAACCTCTGTCACACTGCTCATCACCTTCCTTTTACTCATGTTCCAGCCTCTTAGCTCTTCCCCTCAGCCCTTTTTCCTCCCCCTCCTCCGCCATCTTTCCTTCTCTCCCTTCCTTGCTGCTAACTTTTGTTTAGGCTCAGTATCACGAGACTCCCGGCTCTGCTCTGCTCCGCACATCTCCACAGCGTTGGGTTGGGCTCATACTGCAGAAGCCGCTGTGGCTTCAGCACCATTCCAGATAAACGGGACGGCAGCAGGAGGGAGTTGAGGCTGGCGTCATTTCATGTGTGTGTGTGTGTGTGTGGATTCTGGTTTGTGACGGAGGATGTGCTGGTATGTGCGTGTTTGTGCCATGAATACTAAATTGTGTGTTAAGATCTCTGAGCTCTAAGCCGCTCTGATGTATGCCACGTGCATGTGCACTGCAAAAAGTCTCCTTCTGATAGTCTTTTCTTTGTCTATAATTGAGTTAAACCTTATTTTGTTAATCACAAAGGAAAAAAACATCAACAACAAACCTGTTTTCAAGAAGAAAATCAAGTTCTTTCAAGTGTTTCCTGTAATTTAGTTGAAATTGTCCTGATTTCAGTGCAAAGTTATTAAAATAAAGATGCACAATTCTGGAAAACTCATAAAAAGTAGATTTCCTTTGTAAAATATGTAGACATTCATAGTGTTTTTGGCAGATTAACACAAAAAAACAGGATCTTTTTAAGACATTGTTGGCTTGAAGTGATTTTTTTTGCAGTGTTTGTGTGTTAGCTCTTTTCACACCTGCTCTCCCGTCAGGTAACATCAGGATCCTTTTCTGCGTATAGATAACTTGTAAAGTGTAAAACAGAAGACAAATGTTTTGTCCTCTTATCTCCCAGTCTCTCGCTCGGCAGCCACAGTTCATTCCAGCTTCAGCCTTTGCGTCCCGTCACTTTCATCAGCACTGAAACTCCATCACTCTCCTCTCGCTGCACGCCAACGGACGTCAACGCGGCGCTTTGATTGGACACCGGCCCAAAATGGTTTTGTAACTGAATGTTAAAGAGCGCGCGTGCACGTCTGTGTATGCGTGTGCGTCTCCACAAGAGAGACAAATGAGCGGGCTTGCTGGTTAACAGCTGTGTCTTGTCTCCGCTGAAGTTTTGGCAAACATCTTCGACCGATATGAGCAAGAGGGCAGAAATGGAAGAAGTGGCTGTTGTCAGGGTGAGATGAGGGAACGATAGAGGAGAGAGGAGGGGAGCGGAGAGCTGACAGGGTCAGAGAGGGAAATAAAAAGCATGAAAGTGAGGGAAGGCATGTTAGAGGGGAGATGGATGGTGTGGGAGTGCGCCCGGCTTTGACAGTGAAACCGGCTGATGTGACACAGCCCAGACAGGCAGAGTGACTGATGATCCATAGGTCACCGCCATGACTAGCTGCTTCCTGCTCGCATACAACCAAGCCGGCCCCTCATTCCTCATCACTGACACGTCCCATAATATTTATCCCTGTGAAGTCCAGCATGAAACCTGGTAAGCTGTAAAGGAATCCATCGCCCCTTTTTTTTAGGCAGAATGAGCCCTTTGATCAACTTTGCGTGGAGCGATTAAGAGACTGGCAGCTGCTTCCCCTCTCTCTCTATTTACGGCAGTTCAGATGATGAGATGCTGCAAACGTGCACCGTGCTTCATCTTCACACACAGTATGTAGGAATTACAGAGGCGGAAAAGATGCCAAATGCCTCATAGCAGAACAATGTGTTGATAGACTTAATTTGCCAAAAGCTAAATCGATTCCTTTTAAAAGAAAGCGCTACTGTTCCACTGTATAATCAATATTTGAAGTTCAGTGCACTCCAGGATGAAGTTTTGCAATTTGCATTTATCGGTGAAACCACCTTCTCTCAACCTGCCTCGCCAACTTCTCCCTCAGTTTCTGATTTTCTGCATTTCATAAAAGAGAATGCGCTGCCATCCGTTGTGCTGTGTTTGTGTGTAGGCGAAGAGAGGGAGGATAACACAATGAATGCAAGAAGGCAAGTTTTTTTTTCCTGAGACGGTGTAAGAGTCATGCTTCTTATTCAAAAAGTCAACTTCCATTCTGGTCTATTGAGGCTCCAGTCAAAGTGTGTCTGTCTCGTCTTTGTTGGATTTCAGCCTGCGCGATTGTTGGTGAGTCTAAGAGCCCTCGCGCTTTGATCCCGCGAAACACTCTCCGAAACCTGACGTTTGCCGGAATGCTTCCCTTTTATTGTACTTCATTGTAGCTGAAGTGGAACACAATCTCACCAAGTCACGTCAGGAATAACAAAAATACACCGTCAAACAACGAGATGGACCCAGAAAGGCGCGGCACCCAGCCGGTAGCTGCTTTTGTATGTGACGAAGTGGTTACAGGTGGCGTTTTCCTTAAATATCTCATTTTACATTTATATTTTTGGCATAAGAAGCTGTTATCCAAAGATTTGCAGAAACACACAGAGCCGCAAAAGTAAGCACACATGAATCACTCTGCCTGCAAGGACCCTGCTAACAAAGCAGAGCAACTACGCAGCGCTCAAGTACAAAACAATGCATGGCTTTTATTTGTGCGGGGGGTGGTTGGAGGGGGTGTGGATCCTCTGGCTGTTGCGGTAGATGTTTGGTCTCCTGTGTGGGAGATGTGGAGACCTGTTACTCCAAAGCATCTTAGCGTTAAGATAATCTTTACCCATTGACTTACAATGGGTCAGAGATGATCCTCATGCTAAGAGGCTTTGGTGGGGGACCCTGTGCCGCTCTGCCACGCCGCAGTAACAACCAGTCATCTTGAAACTTGGCTTTCTAATAAACAGACACATCTATCACCCGATATGAACGCACGCCTACATCTCTACCTTAGATCTATTGTAATATTATCCACCACTAACTCCCAGCACCTTGATTATTTTTCCAGGCTTCACGCTTTCTCCCTCTCTGATGCTTGTGTGTGTGTGTGTGTGTGTGTGTGTGTGCGCACATATGCGTAGTTCTAATTAGGAGGTAAAAGACCGTACAGTGAGCGTAGTCCATCTGGCTTTGGCATTAGCCCATCATTCTTACAGTCTATGGGGAAACTGACCTTGGCTAACTGTGCAGGGAAAAATCGTGCTCCATTTCCTGGGTTCTGCTTTGAATATAATTTAAGCAGGATTGACGTTAAAAAAGCGAGATTAAGATGGAAACGCAAGATTAAGATGAATTCTTCGGCTCTGGATGCAGAAGGTCTGGGCTCCATGTGGGGCATCATAGCTGGGCTCAGTTTAGAGTGTTTTCTCTTTAAAGTGCTTTTTGCAATTTAAAGGCTTCTCGCTTGTGATCGAGCACAGGAAACTTTTGTCTCAAGGTCTCTCTCCGCTCGTGCGTTTCACCGATGTGGAGGGGAGAGCAGAAACTGTGGGAGCAACAGCGTTCACACTGTAGAATACGTTCATTTAATTCTCACAGTTACCTTCAGAATATGACTCTCTCTAAGGAACAGCTGCTTTAAGAGGATCAATACCTCTCTCAGATCTTTGCATTAACTACAAGCTGGAACCAAGAGGCAATTATCTTAGCTTAGCATAAAGACTTAAAGCAGAGGGAAACAGTTAGCTCTAAAACATTGATTCCTTACTTAGACGACAATATTTTACTCTCAGAAAATCCCATTAAGGCCTCATAACACTTTGTTGCTGTACATATTTTAAAGGTGGCTTATGTAGCTGTGGCCACAATCAGCAGTTACAGAATGAAGAGAAATGATAAAACACACAAGCAAAGAAGAGTTAAGTAAGTAAGTTTGAAAGTCAGTGAATTGACAAACTAACATGAGCCCACATGTGACGTTCACATCAGACTAAATAAAGTTGTGGGAGCAAAACCTGCGAGGGGGTTGAAATGAACATGGATGATTTTGTGGCTAATAAATTTAACTTCCTGTTTGTTAGAGTACGAATGTGCTATTCTCTTTTTATTTCAGACAGACTCACTTGGACATCGATTGAAGGGCCACATTGTTCTCTCGGCCTGATAAAATCCAACCTCCCGGGTCTATGGACCTGCGTCGGATAAACTCAGAAATGCACGGTTGTCAGACTGCAACAAGGCTGTTTCTCCAACTTCCTGAAAAGCGGACACATTCCCGATAAATTTGCTCCAACCCGAAGCGATGATTTAGGGCCAAGTACAAAAGTAAACTCGCTGACTGCCTCCAAATGGTCGTTTTTTTGGCTGCGTACAGGCTGCAGCGCAGTGCTTTGTTGTCTAGGACAAGTAACTCTAACAAGATCCATCTTGTATAGAAAAGCGGTGAAGTGGATTGTTGTTGCCCCGTCCACATGCCATCATCTGATACCCCGGCTATAATACACGGCTCAGAGCTGCTTTTTAGCGGTTTTATCCTCCTTTACTCTTTCTCCGTCTCTCTCTCTCTCCCATGCCTTTGTCCTCATGTCTTGCAGGCAGCGTTAACACACACCAGCATGCATATATGCTGGCACACACACACACACACACACACACACACACACACACACACACACACACACACACACACATCCAGGCATGCATGCACACAGTGGAGAGCTTGTATACACACGCACACACTCACACACACACACACATACCCATGCATGCACAGATGAAAAATGTTATTGCTCTCAGTGCTGGAAAAAGTCCAAGTGGAGGGGTTGAATTTCTTCAGAGGTACACTCCAACCCCCCCCAAAACTCTATCTCCGTCAGTAGCATATCCCTCACTCCTTCCTTCCACTCCTCCTTGCCTGCTCTCTCACTCTCCCTCCTTCACTTCACCCTCCTCCCTCTGCACTGTGAACAAAAGAGCCCCCCCCACCCCCTCCCTCCACCACCCCCCACCCCCTCAGTGCTTCCACTGAAAGCCCTCACACACACTCGGCTCTCCGGCTTCGCACTCTCCCACACGCACTCTTACCCCTCTCGTCGTCTGTAAAACCAGTCCACTTCTCCGCACTAATCCCCCCTTCATTTCTTTTGTCTTTTCTTTCTCTCTCGGTGCCTGGCTCACCACCAGTGTAAATTTCCCTCTCTACATATCCAAGCCGTTATCATGTTACAGCTAGTTGGCAGACACTAAAATTTATTCCCTCTTTTTTCTTTCTTTTTTTTTAAAAATTGCTCTCATCTCTTTCTCTCTTTTTCCCCCTCCCCAAGTCCGCGTCCTTTTTGTCTCTTTTCGTCTTTGTGGGTGGTTTCTGATGTGTAGTCTCTGTTTCTTCTCATTCGCTCATCACCGTCAAGCAGTAAATAGGTCCTCTGTAGTGAAGACAGGATGAATAATCATGATTGCCTATCACTGCGGTGTCAAAGTAATTTGGGAGTGACTGTGAACCAGAGCTCGGCCTGCACACACACACACACACACACACACTTACATGCATGAGCAGATGTACCACTCCCTCAAAATTCTCTGAATCAGGAAGCCATTCCCTCATTAGCTATCTCATCTTCTAACCTCCCCTCCAAATGTCTTTCATTCTCTCTCCTTTTCTCTTTCTGCCTTTCTTTCTTACTCTTTATCAGTATTGCTCTCCATTGGAGTGCAGCTGTATTGCAGGTCCCCTGCCACAGGAGGGGGAAAAAAACAGATGGAGCGCCCTCCTTTCTTCCTTTCTTTCATCCTTCCTTTCTTTCTTCCCTCTCTCCCTCCTTCCCCACAAAGAAAATCAAGCCAAAAGAATGCTGGTTGCGTGGAGGTGGAGGGGGAGGACTGCGAGGGGGACAAAAGCCTTCCTTTTCTCCCTTGTGTTCTTTGGTTTTCACTTGATGGATGGGTGGCACGGCTGTGGGTCACAGTGCCGAAACACGTGCAGTCCTGTAGCTTCTTGCGCGCGGATGTGGGAGCGTGCGTGTCAGCGCGTGACGCTTATTTCCGTTTGCGCGGCGCTGATAACTCCCTCGCCTGTTATGGTCTTGGGTTTTGAAAAGTGTCTGTCCTCACACACAGCTGCTGTGATGTTTGTATTTGGTTCCCCACGTTTTTTTGTGCGTCGCAGTAAAGCCACCGGTCCCCAGTTAGGCCCCGGCCCATCTGGAGACCCAGTCCTGGGTGGCCGTTATATACGTGTGTGGCATGTGCGCACGCAGCTGAGCAAAGCAACACATCCAGTCTCTGAGGTGTGTATTGTGGCACCTTGTTAATCATACACATTATCTGATTTCTCAGTGCCTTAATATAGCCGCTTCAGAGCACCCAAACAATGCCTCTATCGTTCATAAGTGCTGCAATTCAACTGTTTTTCATGTTATCTCCTTTTAATCAAAACCTTTGCTTTCTCCTTATGTTTCCTCTTAAATGTAATCACTCTTGTGTTGGGTGAGCTAACTCTATTATGGTGGTACTTAGCTAGAACAAAAGAATTCACTCAAGGTCTTGTTTAAGTGCTTCTGTACCCTCATGGTGCCCTTGCATGCTGAATAGAAGCTAGTTTTATGTGTGTGTGTGTGTGTGTGTGTGTGTGTGTGTGTGTGTGTGTGTGTGTGTGTGTGTGTGTGCGCCTGCCTGTGTGCGAGTGTGATTGTGTGGATGTCAGGCATGCGTCATGCGTGGGTGCGTGCGCTTGTGTACATGCCCTGCGTGGGCTTGTGTACACCCCCCCGCTGCTTACCACCCCTCCACCCCCTCATCCCCCCATCATGCCCCTCCATTGCCACATTAAGCATTATTTGCAAAACAACACAATCATGTGAGACAAAGCAAGTTTTCTGGGCGAGCATGAAAAGAGAGCGTGAAAACAACAGAAACTGGCCCGCACCACTTGACCCTGTCGAGGGGGCGGTGATGAGGTGGTGACGAGGTGGTTTGGTGGTGGTGGTGGGGTGAGGCGGTGGTGGTGGTTGGGGGGGTTGTAAGCCAGGGGAGAGATAATCCCTCCAGTCATGGCGGCCCCCGTGTGCTCGGGCTCTAACGTGGCGTGCTGGGCTGTCAATCACTCAACAAAGCTGTCTGTAAGGGGATTATGAGCCCGTGGACCCTCCCACCTCTCCCTCACCCCTCTCTTTTCCACCTCCTATTGCCCCCCCTTCCCTCCCAAACCAACCTTTCTTTCTCCATTCATTTCCCCCCTCTTTCTCCCAGGCCATCTCTTGCATCCTGTCCCTGTTTTCTGCCTTCAAACCTGCCCGTCAGCCCACTTGTCCACTGTCCCCTCACAACAAAGTGCGTCTTTCTCCCTGCACACATTTTGCTTCGCTGTCTGAAGCTTAGTTTATCTGCAGCTTTCCATCCGTCCTCCCTCTGTCCTCCATAAGCCCTGTTTCTCTCTCTCTCCAAAGCCTTTCTCGCTCTTTGCTCTATCTCTTCGTCCCACCCGTGCGTTATGTCTCACCTAGACAAGAGACAGGTGTTTATGTGTGTGTGTATCTGTGTGTGTGTGTGTTTTAGCAGGTGACAGGTGTCTCACACTCAGACTGACACTGAAAGCATCCCTGCACCTACAACACAAAATAAAGAACCAGAGGAACAAGGAGAGATGAGCACAAGTGCAAACACTCACTCCTGTGTCTTTCATTTAAAATGATTGAGCAGGCAAATTTGACCACATTCAAAAAGATGCAAAACAGCTCTTCTTTTTTTGCATGCAACCTTTGATTCACACCTTTCCCTCCACCCCTTTTCCTCACAGGCCTTTTAGTGGCCTGTGGACCCTCAAAACACACATGCACCAAGCCGCCGCCTGGCTAAATGTCACCTCTCCTATAAATGTGATGAATAGCTCGCAGTCCTATCTTATCTCTCCGTCCTTAACCAAGCTGTTTTTAAATCCAGCCACCGCTTCCTTCAGCTCCTGCAGGTTGTAACAGAGGCCCCTCCTCCCGTAGTCACCCTCCATTTATTCCCCGTTTCTTTTTTTCCCCCCATCGACTATCTCTCCGCCTATCTGTCTGTTAAATGTCTGTTTAGTTTAAACGTCTGTCAGGGCTTTCACTCCTCACCTGCTTCAACCGGTTCGCCCACCCGCGCTCCTGTTTTATCTCTCGCTGCCTGCCTTTTGTTTTCCAACTTCACTCTCTACTTTGCACTGCACTCTCTCTCTCTCTCTCTCTCTCTCTCACCCCTTCCCCGCACGCTGATAATCTGACCAGTTTGGCCAGTAGGTCACGTTAACTGGTTAATCTGCCCCAATCCTTCGAATAATCTCGCCGCTTTAATCCAGCACCCAGCAGTCAGCTCCGCATGGGAGAAATGAAGATTTGTCCTTCTGCTAGTGGTGAAAAGGAGATTGAAAGGTCAAGGTTTTTACACTGCCACAGCAACTTTAATTAAAGTTCTGTTTCATTTCAAGATGGTATTAAGAGTTCTCAGTTTAGGTCAGCTGTTATTTTAGTCATAGTTATATTTTTTAGCCTTTTTAAAAAGTTTTAAAAATATATATATTAACTTTTTTTTGTATTTAAATTTCTTCATGGGCAAAAGTCTAAGATTTGATTGTACAATCATTAGAAATCTCATTTCAGTTTATATACTTTTTTTTCCATGGCTAGATTTAGACTCCTTCTTAACGATAATAACCCCGAAGGAGACGCTGATGCAAAGAGACTTCAATTAAGAAAAAAAAAAAGAATGATGGAAAGATGCTGAGATTTAACAACCATTCATTTCACCATTAAGAGAGCGAGATTTGACAACGACGCAGAGTGGAAGTTCGGGAGAGGGGAGAGCGAGAGACTTAATGTGGGTGACAGGGTTGTTATCTGGCAGACGGCTGATGGTTTTAACAGCTGTATTATCTTGTGTATCTTATATTGGATTAAGCTTCATTCTCTTACGCGCGTCGCACTCTGATTGACGCTCTGATTAAAGACATCCACTGGCAGAGACGCAGGGACAGAGGGAGTGAGAGAGACGCGTGAGGAAGGGAGAGCGAGGTGAGGAAGATGAGGGATGGATGGGGGGGGGAGAAAGAAGGAGCAGTGCTTGAACTGGGCCTGGTACCCACTGATGCAGAGTACTGACTTGAGTATTGATCAGTGAGTCCTCTCTTATTGGCGACTGGAAGCACTCATATCGCTGTTATTGAGGGGCTGTTTTGACAACGGGTGTGGAAACTGAGCAGCAAACAACTATTTGAGCTACGCTGGCAGAAAGCGCATTTTCCCCCCCCACACAGCACGACAAGGTGAAAAAAAAAAAAAAAGCTCACCTTGATGACATGAGACGTGCTGGTTCACACAAGCTGCTGTATTGCACTGTTGTCTGCTGCTCACTGTGGCTCTTCCTGCTGCTGCCCCTCCTGCCTGCAACATTTAAGACTCATCAGCAGCCCAAATAGTGCTGAATACATCCGTATGTTGTTGGTTAGACCTCTTGTGGCTGAGACGTGTCTGAACTGGGGGTGAAATGTTCAGCGTGAAGCAGCAGCACAGCTTCAGTGCAGATGTAAAGCTGCGAACAAACATCACTTTTGTTGCTTCTGCATTCAGTATTCTGCATTATTTTACTGACAGCGTGGCAATATCCTTGGTGCAATAAAGTTACCTGCGGCCGCGGAAAAACTGTACAAGCGTCGGCCGAAATGAGCCTGTTTCCTGCTCAAGCGAGCTGCGAGAGGTGAAAGGCGAGAGGTGAGAGCAGGTGGTGCCCTGTGTGGTCTAGTTCAGTGAAGAAGCTGCAGGATGAGAGCTTAAGATTCCTGCTGGTGCCTCCAGAAAAAACATCAGGCTGTAAACAGCATGCGCAGAGCCCAGCAGGTAACTTGCGCTAAGCTTTGTATTGTGAATTAGTCGTTTATTCCTTCAAATTAACTGAGTATAATTTGCAGGTCTGAACGTTACAAGAAGTGTGTGTTATTCAGGGATACTGGCAGCTTTTCTTTTTTTTTTATAACTTCAGTTCAAGCACTGATGAGGAGCAAAGAGAGGGGAGAGGGTTAAGAATAAAAAAAGAAGAAGAAAGGTAAAAGATGAGAAAGTGTCATACCTCTTATTAGAAACTGTGACTCTGATCTATTTGGTCTCATCTCACACCTCCGCCTTTGCACGTCACTTTCTCTCTCAGTTCTTTTCTTACCCGCTCGTTCCCTCGCTCGCTCTCCCCCATTTTCTTCCCCGCGTGTCTCTCTCTCTCTCTCTCTCTCTCTCTCATCCTCTCCGTTTCTCTCCCTCTCACCCTCCACGTTCCCTTTGTCACACTTGTATCTATCTCTCGCTATTTCTCACTCTTTTTCTCCTTCATACCCTGCAGTCTCTCACCAGCAAAAAAAAAGAAAGAAAAGAAAAACTTCTCATGCTCAGTTTGGTGTGCAGCCTGTCAAGCTTGCTTTGAATACACACACACACACACACACACACACACACACACACACACACACCAGCATACACTCCTATAACTCTCCTAGCATACAGCCAAGGGAATAATAGAATCAAGGAATACTCTGAGATAAAGCGGAGAAGGGGGGCGAATAAAAGGATAAAGCCGACTGAGAGGGATAGAGAGCTTCATATTATTAATTTAGCTGGAGAAAGAGAAAGAGAGGGAATTTCTTTCAACCCCCCCTCCCCTTCCCCACTACACCGCTGCTTCCATAGAGCTCTATAGTGGCACACAATGGAGAGATTGGAGCAGGAGAGGAGGGGGGGAACAGAGAGGTAGAGATTATCCATCCCGCTGTATAAACCGTGGTGTTAACTGTTTCAGAGCGTCAGCTTGGCCCGCTTTTATTCCTCCGTCATCGCACCGCATTTCCGCCCGTCTTTTCCCCCCAACTATCTTTCGTTTACTTTAACTCCATGCTTTTTCTCCTCCTTCGCCCTCCTCATCTCCATCTCTCCATCCCTCCTGTAGCTCCACAATCTACCTCTCAGTGGGCTCTCTCCCTAATCCTCCAGCATCTCTTCCAGACCTATAGACTAGAATAAACCTGCCCACACCCAGCCAGGCATAGGAGAAGTATGTGCGATTCTGCATGCACACACACTCACACACACACTCACACACACACACACACACACACACACACACACACGGCTCTTTCTGTGTCCTATATGCATGCATCACATGCCCGTGTATGGTTTCGGTGTGTGGT
>JBAJHX010000042.1:12918975-12935997 GCA_037176925.1 Amniataba percoides | reverse complement strand
CACACACACACACACACACAGGGCTGTCAGGACCCGCAGTGCTCTATCACCACACACCTCCACTAGACCACCTTAATGGGACCAATCCAGACTGCTGCAAATCATCCAGAGTACATGCTGAAAACAGGCTGGGGGGGTTGGAGGGTTGAGAGGAAAAAGAGCAGGAAGAAATGGTGCTTAGAGACGGTTTAGGAGTGAGGACAGAAAAGAAAAGAGATGGGGAATACGGATGTCAAAAGTACCATTTTTAGCTTTGTATGACTCCTAGAAGAATAGACGTCTCCACTGAGGCTTTGCGGCTGCTGGTTAACGGATGTTCATCGTGTTCTTTATTAGACAAAAGCATGAAATACTGCCAATGTTAACTGTTAATAAATAAAAAAAAGAGTTACAATTAGGCCTTTGATGCTTTCAGACAGGAGGGACATGACAGGCAACAATTTTCATGATCGATTACATGAAGGTAAAATGACAAGTATTTGCCTGTTCTGGTTGCTGAAGTGTTTTGATATCGATGATGGTATTTTATTGACTAAAAGACTAAAATAATCAACCGACTGGAAAAGGATGAAAATGATCATTATTAGTAGTTGCATGCGTTGGAAAAATCTTTGGCCATTGATTTAGTTAATAATACGTCATTGCTTTGCAGTGAAAACTCTCAGAAATGTTTCAGGATGTTTCTTATAAACTGAGAGTCGAAGTCTTCTTTTATCAAAAGGAAAAAAGAGTTGTTTCATGAACTGTTGACACTGTGGGGATTCATGGTTTTAACAAATAAAAGTAGAAAGGTGTAATACAAAGCATAATAAACAGAACAATGGTAATAATAATAATACAAAATAAATAAAACTAAGCAAAACCACACACTCAGTTAAACTAAGTGCATTTAAAACACTGAGATTTAAAAGCATGTTCCTAAAATCCCCCGAGGGTACATCACTGTGGATTCTACAGTGCGCTGTAAATGAACATGTAATTTTTTAGTATTGAACCATTTGGGGGGTTTTGTCACATTTTTCTTGCTGATAGTTTTATCTGGTTGTTTCTGCATTATTCAATTTCTGCACCACTAAAGTGTTTCTGAACAAACTAAAATCAAAGAAAAGCTGCAAACAAGTGAGGTGACGTGGTCGGCTGGAGAGAAAAGGAAAGGTGGGAATGTGGAAAGATGTAGAGAGGTGGAGAAATGAGAAGTAGAGTGAGAGAAAGGGTGGGGGCGTCTCTGTGAAACATAAGAAATTGAATATAGAGCAGTGTCTAGAACTCACTTGTAGCGAATGTTTGGTGGAGTCAAAAGAAGCCACGAACAAAAGTTCTAAGCTGGAGATGCAGGAGCAGGAACATGAAAAAAAAAACAGGAACAAGCATGCAAATGAGGAAGAGCAGAGAAAAAAAAAGAGAGGGAGATGTTTGCTCGAGAAAAGTTTCTGTTGACCTGAATACAGCTGCGTTGTTCAGCTTTGTTCAAAGAGGAGGAGAAGTCTTTCACCACAGTTGGTTAGTTAGTTCTAGTTTCTCTTCATGGTGCAGCTACAAGTTTCAACTTAATGTGATACGCTCGTCTGCTGCATTGTATCATATGGAATATATTGAACGCGGGAGGCAACAAGGGGAGATGAAGTGTGTGTGTGTGTGTGTTTTTAGGAGAGGCGAGCGCAGCGTGTGACTCCGCATGTGTGTGCGTGCTCTTTGCAAATGCCAAGGCATCCAGCGCGCCTCCATCCTGCGTCTCTGTGGTTACGCCGGGTGTGATGTGTACTGGATGTGACACCGACGCTGCAGCATTCTGGACCGCCTCCGGACAGGAGGATGAGTGTGTTCCTGAGTGTGTGTGATGACAAGGACGCAATTACCTTCAAAGTCCCATGGTGCCAACTATCTATTCAAACAAGGCTCTACCTGCTGACTGCCACCTCTCATCCCATCTCTTGCTCTCTCCCCTTCCTTCCTCGACGTCGTCATCGTTGTCTCTCCACCTTTTTCTCCGCCAGCTCTTGTCTTCTCTCTTTCCCTCCCTTTCTCGCCATATGGAAACTATTACCGCCGTTGTCGTTTCTCACCACCAGCATTCCTGAGGGCTTTGCAGCGTTCACTGACTTTACATCAACCTTGCGCTCCTTGTCCTCTCCTTGTTCACGCTACTCTTCATAGTTGGCTTATCGCTCGTTCATTCGCGCTTCTTTTTCTCTTTAACCCTTTAACATCCAGTTCCCCTTTTATTTCCATTTATGTAGCTTTAAGGTTGGGGTGAATTGATTTTTTTTGTTTTGTTTGATCAATGGAACAAACTGTGAATATAACAGTGATATCTTATCACTCTGTCATCACTCAGTTTAAGATGATCATCCATGAAGAATGTAAACCCACATCAATTCAGTTAATCAAAGCTGACTCTTCTATTTGCTCTGTTTTGGTCTCCGCCACCTCCGAAAGGGAAATATGTGGATTTTTAGCTGCTAAATGCTTTATCATGTTCACTAGCTAGTTAAATTTTCTGCCTGCTGCTTGGTGCTGTGCAGGTAGTTTGGTTTGATTCAAATTTGCTGTATTTGTGTGCCAGAAAAACAAAATAATGAGTTAAAAGCCATTCTTTTCACTTTTATCTGTTCTTTATACGAAAAATATTGATCAGTGCAGTTTAAAGGCTGGAAACACTTTTACACTTTTATCAAAGAAGCTCTTCATTTAGGCCACAGCATAAGTTATTTCAAACTGAATAGCAAAGTTAATGCTTTCCCAAATTCAGCCTGACATTTTTTTTTTTAGTTTTGAAACTTTTGTTGTTGCACCTCAATTTGAAATAAAGTTATGTGGATTCGGCCAAAGCTGATCAAAACGTATTTGCTGTTTACATCTTCCTTTTTGTTGCACTAGAAGAACGAGAGCTTAAAAAACAAAAGTTCTCAGATGGAAACACGGCTTGTAACTTTTTCTTTCTCCCTCCTCCTCCTCCGCTCGTCAAACTCACGTCCTTCCCTCCATTTCATCCATAATAGAAATGTTCAGAGGTATCTGGGCCATGCCTTCTAGAGAGACTCAAACTCTCATCAATTTACATTATAGCTCTCGCTTTCCCCCCTCTCTGTCTCTTCCTAACCCCTCTGTGTCTCCTGCTATCTCATACAAATGTATCTCTATCTCTGTCCAGCTCCATACACACAGTCAAAGACCACTTTCTGGAGCTCTTCTCCAGGGTATATGGTTCTTTAATGAAGACAGTAATAATGATTATGGATATTTTAAAACGTCTGTCTGCCCTGTGCTCTGATGGAAGGAGAAGCTGCAGCGTCTGCTCGCAGAGGGTCCTGTCAGATGACGCTGACTTTCAAATAACTAAATTATGAACATTGATTATTAATTCCAAGAAGAGTTTAAGATGACAAATATTATGTCAAAGATAATACAGGAATTAGATAATTTCCTTTAATGGGAGTGTTATAGAAAGCTGCAGCAAGGATCTAAGGTACTTTATGGGCTTGTAATGAACAACTAAAGTCTCTCAAAATGATTTGACAAAATAATTGCATAAAAAACATGGACATAGTATTAAATCAGTAGTACTTCATAGGATGACCTCACACTCTCAATACCGCAGCAGACGATAATAGCAATTTTTTGCTGCAAGGCCTCAAGTTCAACCTGCAAAACTGACTTCAAACGGGCTTGTACCGCCGTTAAAAAAGCCCTTTTTGATTACATAACCGATCAAGGATGAGGTCAAGATAAAAGAACACAACATGAGTCAAATTTAAAAGCTCCTGAATCTTTTATTGTAAACCTATCAGACGGAGCAGCAGGCAGAACATGTAAGTGAGACGTGACGAGCACAACAGGTCGATCTGATGGGGCTGCTTTTCCTCCAAGCGCCGTGTCAAAGACAGATTGTGCATTAGATGAATTCATGTTTTATGTACTCCTGACCATATGTTTTACATTATATATAGTTGGTTTTTCTGGCCGGCGCTGCACATAGGGGTACTGATTGCTACAGCAGAACAGTGGAAAATGATAGCCACTGCAGTCCCCTCTCCGTGTGGGTGCTCTGCACCAATCTCCACCATAGCAAGTGATTTAATCCAGCACTGAGGCTTGAAATAATATTTTTCTTAAAGTAGGTAAAACAGTCTGTCAGTGGAGTGAGATAATTTTACATTTCCAAATCTCTTCAATCATTTTCTTCATACTGGAGGAATCTTTTTTTTTTTCTTCTTTGTGTTCTCTCGAGACTTAAACACTCGTATGAAAGGAAATTCATTAAAGCAAATAAAAGTGTGCTGGAATAAAGTTAATTTTTGTGCAGAGCTGGCTGGAATATTCACTTCAGGAGGGAGCTTTTCAAGATTCCATGTGGGCTTAAATGACATGTTCAAAATGGACGTTTTCCGCTGTGTGTGTGTGCGTGTTTGCTCATTGTGGCATTCTTTGGAAAGCACCTCTCCAGCAAATGAGACCCAGCGGATTTACTTTAGACAGCTACTAGATGGCCTGCAGGTGTTGCAGCTCAGCGGGTGTGTGTGCTTGGCCTATAGAGTGTGTATTCCTCCCATAGCCGATCGGTTTGCTACTCTTTTAGCGTGCGTGCTCCCCTGCCGCGCGTCTGACAGTGTGTGTACATTAAAAGGTGGGAGGGGGAGGGGGCACTCAGGGCCCCTGTGTGTGTGATTACGCTGTGTATACCATGAGATTAGTGTGGACAGCTTTATGCGCAGGGCCCGCCATAAATCTCCCCCGCCACACAACCGAATACCGCCATCGTTTATTATTCCTTAATAGATCGGTCCTTTGCTGTCTCTCCTCGGTTTCCCGCTCGCACCAGGTTGTGGTTAGCTCAAGGACAAACCCCCCAGGAGGTCAAAGTTGATGTGGAGTTTTGAGTAAATCCACCACGGCGATTTCATTTGAGTTTATTTTGTGCTCCTATCCAACCACATTGTCCTTTCTTCTCCCTTTTTCCTTCATCCTCCTTCTGTCTGTTTTTTTTTTTGCACTTTGAGTGTTTTTTTTCCACATTATGTTCCACTGAAATCTGTCCAACTTCTTGCTCCCTCTTTGTCCTTATGTGTTTGTTTTCATGCTTCATCACTTTGAATCCCACCTCTCTCTTTTTGTCTCTCGCCTCATTTTCTCTCTCCATCTCAGAGTCTTTGTTTTTTTTTTATTTGGGTGGGGGGGTTTTTTTCCTCTCACAGACTCGCCTCTCGCACTCGTCTGCCCTCCTTCACCCCGTCTTCCCTTCATATTCTCACGTTCGCACAGACGTACACTCGCACACAAACACGCCCTCCCTCTCCACCCCTCACCTCCGCCCCTCCGCCCCGTCGGCTGCACCTGTGTGCCCAGCTTTGGTCCGGACACGGCTCGGGTTGCCGCTGTGGAATCTGGGAAATGTTTGAGCTGTCCGATATGCCGCCCCAAAGCAGGTACGACGGCGGACAACATGCAGATGGACGAGTGAAAAGACACACACATGCATAAACCTCTTGAAAAAGCAAAGCGTGCAGGATGGACTTGGCTTGCTTTTTAAATCTCCTGCATGATTTCCTGATCTCAATTTTTATTTTTGAGTTTTTACATTTTTAATCTGTGTTTATGCCAAAACAGATTTTTGGTGTATGATTCAAAAAAGTTTCGGTGCTGACAGCTTCTTGGAAAGAGAATGAGAATGTTAGAGAAGAGAAGGTGGGGGAGGAGTGGAGGGTGAGAACCAGGAGGTGTGAGAGGTCGGAGGGGGAGGTCAGAGAGACTGACACTTGAGTCTTCTCAGCTCTGCTCGGGGGTCGCGGCGGGGCAACGCTTGGGTTGAGAAAATGATGTTTCTGCCCTCATAAAAGAGCTGCGGAGAAGAAAAGAGAGGAAAGCCCCCCTCCCTCCATCCCATTCCCTCCATCTCTTCTTCCCCCTCCTCCTCCTCTCCCCCCCCCCCCCCCCTCAGTGTCACCTCTGGCCCACTCCAACCCCCCACGCCATGTTTCAAAGTGTGGCCACATGAATGGCTCTATTGTTAACGGCTGAGAAAAAGGGGAAGGAGAGAGAGCGAGAGAGGGAGGGAGAGAGTGGACAGCAAAAGAGAAGAGGGGAGAGTGAGAGAGGATAGGAGGGAGAAAAAAAAACACTCAGAGACAGAGAGAGTGTCTCTCTCAGAGCAAAATGTGGCCAAAAAGAAACGAGCAAAGGGAAAACGTAATGTTGCTCAGGGCCGCGTCTGAATGGGATGATTTATTTAGACGTGGACACAGATGAACTCTATAAAGTTGTTTATAAGTTCACCTCACTTCACTTCTCCCTTTACTTTCTACTGGAAGCCCGTTCCACAGCGTCGCGTTGCCCCTGACTGTGAGATTCACGAGGCTCACAGACGGGCCTGCGCTCTAACTGGACTTCCAAGGTGCATTTAATACATCCAGCGACATGCCAGCATGCGAGCGATTGAACGTCGCCGTACTTGCAGTTTGAGTCCAGCTTTGTTGACACTGAGGGCGTCACCCGCGGGAGAGCGAGGGAAAGTGTGAAGATAAATACACATTTTTTTCTCACTCTACCGCATGATTAGATTGCAACTAGGCCCTCCTACCTCATCCTGTTTACAGCGCACACACACACACACACTAGGTTAACTGGGGTTAACGCAGCAGATCTGACACCCTGAACATGGAGCCTATCAGAAAATTGAGTTCTGTGACAGCAAAGTGTTGGAATTCAGTGTCACTTTCTATCTTTGCTTTTTTCCTCTCTGTACCCATCTCATTTGTCTTTTCTTATCTTTTCTTCCTCTTCCATGTTATATTTTAAGGTCTTTTCCTTCTGTGGAGTGTTTCCCTTTTGTCTCTGTGTTACCATTCTGCTTGTTCACCACATTTCTTTGTTGTTGCTACATACCTTGCCTGACATGTTCAATATTTTCTCCACTCCCCTCCCTCTCTCTCTCTCTCTCTCTCCACTGATTTCTCTTTCTTTCTTTCTTTCTTTCTTTCTTTCTTTCCTTTTCGAGCACTGCACCTGCCCGATGGCATTTTACCTTAACACTCACACCATCCTGCGTGTGTGTGAATGTGTGTGTATATGCGAGTATATACGTGTGTGTTTGCTCTGCCATTCTGCATTGCAGCTCGACTGTGACTCAGGGTACCATCAGATACTCACAGAATGCGTCATACAGGAAGCAAAAGGTGCTTGTTTTTAGAAGAGTGTGTGTGTGTGTCAGTATGTGTGTGTGTTAGTGGTTCAGTGTTCATGTTTAGGAAAACTAAACCTGTGTGTTTGGATGTGGGTGGATGTGTTTGGGCAAACCTTTTGTGTTTAGCAGGAGGGCATTTGTATGGGCCTGTGTGTGTGTGTGTGTGTGTGTATTGAATAGATTTTTCTGTTTAGGCTTTGCTGCAGAAGCCTCAGGAACCACTACAGTGTTTACAGTTCATACTCTATAAATGGTGTGAGTGCATGTGCTCGCCTGTCTGAGGCCGACAGGAAGGTGAACTATGTGTGTGTGTGTGTGTGTGTACGTGTTGAGTGAAGCTGAGTGCCTACCTCTCCAGTCTAAGTATTTCCTGATAACCCCGAGTGACCTGGGTAATGAGAAGTGGAACAGTGGCTTCCCAGCAGGCCTCTGGGCCTGCCTCAGCTAAAGCTCCTCTGCCGTTGAGTCTGCTCTCACAAGTTCCCCTCCGGTGTGTGCCGCCAGCCAAACACACCAACAGATAAAGCTTACATCTCAATTTACAGCAGGTGTAAGGCTGTTAGCTCACAGTGCTAAGGGCTCGATGCAGCCTGCATGGAAGAGGAGGATGTGGTCAGACAGATGCAGGCACAACGAATGAGACTTATTCAATCCATCAAAGCTCAAATAATTCATCTTGTTTGACTATGATATCCTACGTTATCATTTTGCTTTTAGAAAACAAGTAAAGTTTTCCAACGACTCTTAAATTCAAACCGACTTATATCACTTACCAAAACACGTAAGCCTGTTTTGTCTCATCTGTCTGTAGTTTGCAAACAATGTGGCTTTATGGGTGATAATACATGCAAAACTAATGGCATTCATGTCAGTCAGCGGTTTACACCTCCTGGTTAGGGCTGTACAGCCTGTGGAAACAGTTTTAATGTCTTTTGTGGCTCTGGAGGCAGATTTCTAAAGTCTGAAAAAAATAACCCTGGTGATGTCATAGTGATGTCATCTGGGTTATCTCAGCTTGGGCTTGGAAACGTCAATTTTGTAATAGATGCCCTGTGTTTGGAGGAGTGGAGTTTAGCAAGCAGTGAGTGTCTTTAAAGTGACATCCTGGGAATTGTAGGACCTGGTGTTTCTGGAGGTTGACCCAAAGGGGACAGAAAGTCAAGATGTCTCAGCTTCTGGTGCATCTGTCTTGCAAGTTCCTCAGCTTTATGGAAATGCAATATTCCACTTCTTGAGTACCCTTTTAATTTTAACACATATAACTACCAAGCAGCTGAAATTAAAGTTAATGTTTTTTCCCAGATGATGTTATCACAAAAAAATGAACTTTGCCTCTTTTATTGCACCCTAATATTGTAAATAATCAATTGGCATGAAATTTTGTCGCTTCGAAGCAGTGGCCTGAAAGAAACTAGTAAATGTTTATTGGACAAATAAAATGTAATTTGTGGCTTTGTTTCATCTTTTCAACAATGGGCTACAGTTATGCAACACAATTCTCAGTCTGTTCATCCTGTCTTGTTTATTTTTTAATGGTCAAACAGTTGTCTGACAGCACAACAGAGAGAATAATTAAGCAGGTTTGAGTGCTGTGACTCCCAGAAGTGTTGATGTGGATTTGCTGGAGACAGAAACGGCGTCTCAGCCAGAGGTAACCGAAAACGGGCTTCTTAGCGTTACAGACATTTGCTTCCTCCCACCTCCACATCAAAGTGTCACTTAACATTCTGCGAGAACGCTAACAGTGGAGAAAATCCAGCAAATCTCCTCCTCCTTTTTATCTTTTACTAATATAAACACTTTCCGTCTTTCTGTCAGCAGTGACATTTGTTGTAACTTGAGCTAAAGTCACTGTGGGTGTGCGCGGACTGCTTTCTCTTTTTCCCACTGTTAGCCAAGCATGCTGGCATGCAGCGTTAAAGTCATCACAGGCCTCGGGAGCTAAGTTGATAAGTCATAGTATTTGGCCTTATCATCCAGAGATGGCCCTGTGCTGTGAGGGGAATGACAGAGTCTGAGTCATTTGTTGAGTTTATGCCCCTCTGACTGCTTTGTTTCATGTTCCAGCTCTTAAAGCTGTGCAACCACAGCGAGCCCAGCAGACCTACGTACTGCAAAAAAAAAAAAAAAAAACACTTTAAATGTCGTCTTCTAACTGGTTTTTGAACAATTTGGGTTTTGTTGGTTTGCAGAATCTCAATTTCAATTTCCATTCCCTCATAACCTGCTCAGTGTTTATGCTGGGAAAGCCATTTCAAAACACTAAGACCACGTTACATCAAAGCTGTTCACTGAAAACAATGGTAAAAATATAATGATGATGAATATAGTCAGGCTTTATTAGAATGACTTCAGGCTACAGGTTTCCCAAAGAGGACAGGTGTCAAATCTGAAGGTAAGCGATAAACAAACAGACTGCACGCCGTTCGTATCAGAAGTGAAGAAGTGGATGACAGACTGACATCAAAACAGCTAATTAGCAAACTAATTAACTGCGCATACCTGAGATTTGGCATCGGCAGCTCCGTTCTGCTGATCTGCAGCGATAGTTGTCTGTCTGTTTCTTCCTCCATGGGCACGCTTGAGTTCTCACTTCCAAAAATGTAAGAGCTGGGAAAAAAGCTAGAAAATGAGCTCTGCGACAAGAATTTGCATTGCAGTGAAATCTTTTTTTTGTTGTTGTTGCTGTTTGTTGTTGATTGCAGTGTTTCCGTATCCCCATGCTACATTCACATACGTGCATATGTTTTAAGTCTTTGTTTACTTTGTTGCTTCACATGTATACAGGATGTGTAGGCTCAAGTAAACTCAGGCTTTTGTGTTGTACTTCTGTGTGCCTGGAGTTTTCTTTTGCAAACATTTGACTACTCAAGTATGTTTTTAGATTAAAGATGCACAAGATTTTGATCTTTTTAAATATGTGAACTGAGGGTCATTTTATGGAGCAGTTCACAGGAAATAGTATAAATGAATACTTTTCTAATAACTGAATCCTTTTTGGCTCTGGATGGGTGGTTATTTTCCCTGTGGATCATCAACTGGCGGTTATATTTCCATAATTTCTCCTCCACCAGCACACGGGGTCAACAAGGGATTGCGTGAGCTTGTGTGGTAAAAATTTATTTGTGCAGTTGACTGCACAGCAGTTCCTCTATAAAGGCACCTGTTCCCCATGACAGAGGGAAAATAAGAAAGCGGTGGAAATAAGAGAGGTAAAGAACCCATCTGTTGCTCATTCAGCAGGAAGGACAGGTGGCTCTGAATTGGTTTATATTGCAGTTGCAAGAAGCAAAAGACTTTGATTAATGAGTCTCTGCCTTCCTCTCTCCCCTCCTCCAGGTTCAGGGACGATAAGGGCTACGTTCTGTACCCTCAGATCGGGGACCGGCTGGACCTCATCTGCCCTCCGCTGGACACCGCCAGGTCCACGCCGGAGTACGAGTTCTACAAGCTCTACCTCGTGTCGTCGCGGGAGCAGGCGGACCGCTGCGAGGTGACCGGCCCGCCCAACATCGTGCTGACCTGCGACGAGCCCACCCGAGAGCGTCGCTTCACCATCAAGTTCCAGGAGTTCTCGCCCAACCTCTGGGGCCACGAGTTCAAGAGCATGCACGACTACTACATCATCGGTGAGTCGGAGAAGCTTAAAGAACTCTGGAGATTTGGGCGTGGAGGGCGTGTGTGTATGTGTGTGTGTTTATGGGCGTGTGTGTTGAGCTTTATTGCAGTGTGTGGGGGGCGGGAGCGGGTGGGGGGGTTGTTATGATTGCATGGCTGATTTCTGATTGTGCCTGAGTGTGTTTGTTTATTTCAGTGATGATGGTGATGATTGGGCGGGTGTGTTTAGAGTAATTAGGTTTGAGAATTGTGTGTGATCCGGTCCGCGGGCGGATACAGTACAGGGGCACACACTGCACAAACCCACCACAGCAGCCTGCCAGTTTCAGGATATTTCAGGCTGTTTTTTCCAAATCAAACCTTGCAGTAAGGTTATTTGACTGCACTTTAATTAATTTCTCTTGTTTCACCTCCGTGTGATTAAACACACTAAGAGTGACGTCTCTGTTTTTTCAGCTAAAGAAAAAAAAATGTTTTTCATCCTTGTTTTTCCCCCCAGTTTGTCCCTGGTTTTGTCCTTGTTCACCACTTGTGTGGGATTTTATGTTTATTGAAGTATGGTTACATTTGTGCTTCAGTGTCGTTTCTAAGAGAAGAGTTTGTGTGTGTGTGTGTGTGTGTGTGTGTGTGTGTGTGTGTGTGTGTGTGTGTGTGCGTGTCTGTCATTGCTGTGTCTTTGTCCTGCTCGGCTGCTGTGCTGGCCTCGGGCCTGTTTATTGTTACTGCCAGCCTTGCAGTGACCGCAAATGGCGAAGCACAGTTTGTTTTGGTTTATTCAGAAGGTTTGTTTGGAGTTAGGCTGTGTGAAGACCTGATGAGGTCATCAAGGAGAGCCAGGCCAAGCGTTTGTATCGGACGGAACAATCTGCAAGTAAAGGTCGCGTCAACCGAAACCTGTGGGTTGTTTTTTTAAATACAGACCAAGAGCCGGGAGCATTCAGTGCTCACAATTGGAGCAATGCACACAACACAGTGCACACACTGGTGCGCATGCAGACGCACACTCTCACACACACACACAGACAAGTTTCCAATACAAACAGACGCACTGCAAAAACACCTCAGGAGTGAGAGAGTGAGCAGGATAGACAAAGAGAGAAAGAGACAGAGACCCTGTTCGATTCCCACAGCTCTCCTCCCACGCACCTGCAAGCTCTATTCACTCAGGTGTGCAAATGCTCTTTTCACTTCTTTTCATCTGCGGGTTGAAAAAAAAACCCCTAAAAACGATGGAACGAGTGGAGCCAGGAGGAGGAGGAGGAGGAGGAGGAGGAGGAGGAGGAGGAGGAGGAGGAAGCTGGGACAGAGATGGAGAGACAGGCAGAGGCAGAGAGACAGAAAGAAACAAAGAGAATATAAGATCTCTCCAAGTCTGTGAAGTCCCTCGTGTTTCTTTGTGTTCTGTATTTGTTCACCGGTTCCAGGCGCGCTCGTCTTTCGCTATCAGCCCTCGTACCCGCCGTGTTTCTGAAGAGAGGTGAGGCACTGGGCATATTTCTCCTGCGCCCTGTATCGTTATCAACATACACACGCATTTTCTCTCAGATTAGATATGTGCGGGAGAGATAGCATGCAGTAAGCCGGCCATGTATGTATGTATATGTGTGTGTGTGTGAGTGTGTAGTGTGTATCGATGTGCAGTGTGTGTGCACCCGGGGATCCAGCAATACAGGAATTTCAGCCTGATAAGTAGGGAGGGAAATTAATGCACTCTGATACCTGCTGATTCCTGATTCAGTGACTGACAGATGCTGAACAGCCACATCAAAAAAGGCTGCCAAAGACTGACACTAACAGGATACATAAAACTGACAGGCTGATAGCTGAATTAAACTGCCTCTTGATTTAAAATCCATTTATGTGCAAGTACATGTGTTAAAAGATGTAGTGTTTTTGTGTTTTATCTTTACATGAGTGTTGTCAGACAATCCCAAAGTGCTAATATTTGCTTCCAGTTCAGTGTTGTGTACTATGGTGGAGATTCCATTAGTACAATTGATTACAGACTGTTTCTTTTAACAAATTCTGTGCACTCAGTGTACAATGCTTCACAAAACCTGGAGTTAGACATGAAGCATAAATATTTGATTTTTCGCCTGATTTTAGCATTGTCCATATTCAGAATTCACCAAAACCCAAAATACACACGAGCATTTGCCGAGAAGCACAGAAATCTGCTGGTGGGCATCCATAATTTAGAATTACAGCATAAGACAACAGGTTATGAATGTCGATACATCAGTAAGATTTTGTTAGTGTTAAATTGGAGGGCTTCTGTCAGATTCTGCTGCAAAATGTGTTGCACCAACAGGTAATCTGGAACATACCAGTTATGCACCACAAGGCTGATTTTTTTTTTTTAATGGACTGTCCCATTTTGTTCCGTATCTGGCAGTCAGCACAAGATTCAACGTGACCAGGGTTCAAATTTCTAATCTGACATGATTACACAGATACTGATTATGTGTCAAGCACACCCAGTCCGCTTCTTATCGTGCACAAAGCCACTGTGTGGAGAGCTTCTATCAATAAACAGATTTTTTTTAAACATCTCTCTCTGTAGTTGAATTTGTTATGTTGTGTTACGTTAAGCAAAAACAGTCATAAAACCCCTCTCGGAGCCAAAAAAGGGCCAAATGTGACGCACAGTCTCGACTTTGCTCACCTCTCTCCTGTACTCCCACCTGGCAACTGGAGTGTCCAGAGATAGAAATGCCTTTATCTCCACACACAGACCAGACTGATCGATTGACAGCTCCAGCCCAATCAATGACGGCTGCAACACAAGGTCACACACAGTCTCAGTCACACACACACACACACACGTGTACTCTACACATTTGAAGAAAGAGAAAGTGAGCTGGAGAGGTAAAGACACAGGGGAGTAGCTGACGGTAGAGAGCATCTGGTGCTGATAACTTATTGAGAACGCCACCAGATAGCTTGTGTTGCGTGTAGTGTGTCTTTGATCATGTGCTCTTAATGAAGAATTGTATTTAGTCTCTCACCAGTGCTTCTGTGTACTTAATGAGGCTGTGAGATAATTAATAACTGTTAATCCTCCTGCTCGTTCGGAGCCACGTATCTGCCGCAGCTTGTGTGTGCAAACTGGCCCTATAGGGAGGATTTCATGCATGCTAAACTCCCTGCGGACTGGTTTGTCCCTGAGTTTAGCTACAGTGAATGTATGTTTGGGGCGTGTGCATAAGGGCGCCGACGTATGTGCAAGCCTCAGGGAAATCTTGTTTTAATTAACCTATAGCATAGCGTGATTTAATTTGAACACCGCAGACCATGCAGGCACTCGCGGTGAGCGTATGCGTGGTGATGTGGAGCTGCTGGATGCAGGAACAGTGGGAGGAGAAAAGGCAGTCGAGGTTAATTTCAAAGTTAAACCCATTACAGATTACCAGTAACTTGCTTAAAGTCCACTGGGCAATCGGTTTCTTTGCAGTTTGCCACTATGGTGCTTAAAAGCTCTTTGGGTTTTTATTTCCACGTCATAATCTGTGCTGACATCATCAACAAGTGGTATAGTTGAAGATATTATTGTTTATGTCTTGAGAAAATCTAGCAAGAAGTCTGAAAAAGTGAGAAAGTTTCCTTTGTTTCTGCAGTCCCTAATGGAGCACAGATGCCACTGTTTAGTAATCAGATTACACGAATCCCATTAAATGTAATTCTTTACTTCCGCATCCTGTGGAGAGGAGAGAAAGAGTGGTAAAATTGATTAGTTATACTCATTGATTGATGTTTTCATTCATAACATGAGGTCAGGGTTTATGTAAACCCATTTCTCAGTCACACTCTCCCTCGCTCTTTTTCTCATCGTCTGTTTTGTCTGCCTCTCCCTCAGTCTCTCCACTCTTTAGTTTCTCTCTTCTGCTTTCTTTCACCATTCAAACCCCCCCCACACACACACACAGACATGCTCAGTACATCAGCCCAAACCGCAGATCAAGCCTTTCACTGCTTTTAATGAATCCTTTGAACGCAGGCGCCAGGGCCAGGGTGTAACACACACACACACACACACACACACACACACACACACACACACACGCCATGCATGCATGCGCAAACACACACACTCGCACACATTTACACAATTAGAGTGTGGTCTTGATGACGTGTCTTCTTAATGAGAACTGCAGGAGGGAGCCATTTCTGTGCATCTGATCTGGTTTACAACTGAAAGGATGGGAGAATAGCAGAGTTGATGTTCCAGTTGGTCCAGGATCAGCTCATTTCAAATTAAAAAACTATAATATTTTTTTCACTTATTCCTTGTGGTAGGATATTAAAAAAGTACAGCAACAAATACAGAAATAAAATTGTCCTTGTTTCTCTGGATAATCCACAGACCTCACTGTGAACTGAAGAAATTGTTCCTATAAAACCTGATGACGACGTGTTTTGTGGATTAGTTTTTTTGCCATTTTGGAGAACATATCTTTAAACATGCAGCTTTTCAGAGATTAATTTCCAGTCACAAGGGACAGACAGGGACATTTGCAGGCCAGGATAAGGGAAGAAAAATGAGGGAAGAAAATGAGCAGAAAATATGTTAAGTGGGTAAATTCAATCAAAACAAAAGGGCAGTTGTAAAGTGTTATTAAAGCGTGCTTGAACATACTTTTCTATAATTTTCTCATATTAATCACGTCCAGTTTAAGATCCAACGTGGCAAACACCACCCGTCTTATACTGAAATAGCACAACATAACATTACAAGTAATAGGCCTTGCTGGCAGTCAAACCAATGTCTTTTTCTCTGGAGATTGAGTGATGGAAGTGAAGGCTGAAAAGATGCAGAGAGGCTGAGTCACAACAAGGAGAGGAAGAGAGAGGGGGGAAGGGCGTGGGGAAGAGGGGAGAAAAGAGTTAAAAGATGCGTGTGCGGGGATGAAAGGGAAGGAAAAAAGGGAGGAAGGAGAAAAAAGTGTGAAAGGTAGAGAGAAGGCGACAACAGCCGAGAGAGACAGGTCTGTCGTCGTGCATGTGGCTGATGTGAATGGGATGTGAGTGTCAGTTGACACACAGACACGGCATCTCATCTGCAGGGTGACACTGAAACAACGCGGTCACTTTCAATCACCGCCGCCGCTGTCTGGGGAATGGGACACACATGCACACGCTCACGTTTGAACACACACCAACTCGTGCACAAGCAGTGAATGATTGCAGGCTCACAGTCAACGTACATATGACCTCATATGTGAGTGATCTCTTTCGCTCCCTCTCTCTCTCTCACACACACACATGCACGGACGCACACATGACATTAATCTTCCTCGGTGCTCACACTAACATATGCATGCTCACATCGCCATACACGGGGGCTTTCTCATAAATATATGCACTGACACACACTTTGGTACACAAGCGGCCTTGTGGTTGTAAACACACACAAAAAAGTCTGGAAATAGCTCACACTCACATAACCTCAAAGACGCACACACACACGCACAAAGATTGGTCAGATCTGTCGTGGTGAATGGGTCAGTCGCTGTGGGACTGCAGTGTTGTTGTTGTCGCATACTGAGACAGATGGCGGCGCGCACACGTACAAGTGTGTGCACACAGACACAGGTATGAAATAGTGCGTACATTTTGTGCGTCTGTGCGGCTGGCATGTATGGGTATGTGGGGTGGACATGAAGGCGCTCCTCTGTGTTGTGTGTGTGCATGAATGACTCCCAGCGGTGTGTTTAGGGAGCAGGGCCCCCGGGGCTTTGCGGAGAGCCCGGTGCTTGCCGTCGCACAATGGCAGAGATAAACAACCCCCCGCTAATATGAATAATAGAAGAGCTGACTGAAGCCTGCACACCTAGAAAAATAAATCTGTGTGTTTGTGCATGTTTGCCAATGTGTGTGTCTTTGGGTAAGTTTATGAGTTTTTGGGGAAAAGTTAATGGTGTGTTGGTGTGCATGTGTGTGTTTTGCATGGTAGTCATTTGCATACCATTGTGTCTGCAAACTTTATTCTCTCTCTTTTTGACTGGGTATTGTTTTCCTCTTCTCTGTCTCTGTTTATCTTTCTTGTCCATCCATCTGTCTCTTTTTCTCTTCTGTCCTGTCTCTTGAGTGCGTATATTTCTACGAATATGTGTGTGTTTCATTTCGGCAATTTAACGGGAAGTTTTGGTTGGTGTTTCTGTGCTCAACTTGGGCCAGGGTGGAGCTACATATGTTTGTGTGTATGTGTGTGTGTGTGTGTGTGTGTG
>JBAJHX010000042.1:12883493-12912915 GCA_037176925.1 Amniataba percoides | reverse complement strand
GGCTTGTGATCCTACGGGAGCTGGGTGTGTTCATGTGCTCGGTGCTGTATGTGTGTGTGTGTGTGTGTGTGTGTGTGAATGGCACATTTAAAATATGAATTAGCCTGAGCTGTTTTTACACTAGAACCTTGCACTTGACCCTGTTAAAAGTTTCACTCAGGTGGCAAACTCGCTTTCTTTCTCTCTCTGCTGCATCTCTGTGTAACTCTCTGTTTCTGTCATTCTGCATGCCTGTCACTCTGTCTCCAGCTCTCTCTCTCTCTCTCTGCACGCTTATTACTTTTTTAGATGCTCTCTCGCCTGTTTCAGCTCCCCGCTGTAAGACGAAGGCAGCGCGAGGAAGAGCGAGCGGGCGCAGAGACACATGCATTCCTTTTTGCTGATCAGATCTTGCAGAATAACGACTTTTTCGCTTGAAAATGTCGCACGCATGAGTCAAGAGATGAAATCAGAAAGTGAAAATCGTGCGACAGGTTTCCACATCATGCAAGACATGATGATAACTACTAATCATTAACACCTAGAAACAACTTAAAATACAGAAATTCTGCTTTCTCTAATCAAATGCTTTTTAATACCCCTGTTTTGAAACTGCATGCAAATTAGACTGCATTTAGCTTACTGCCACAGGAAATAGAGATATAAGCATCCACCCTGATAAAGTGCCCTTGAGTGAGGCAGTGTGTCTTTTCAAAATAAAACCCCAATAATCAATGAAGCATCATATTATCATTCATGCATTCAGTGGACGTTTTTTTTTTTTTTATCTTTATGGTGGGTGGGCAGGTACGGTTCACTGTCTCCATCAGGATACTTTGATTAGACACAACAAATTTGACCACCCGGGTCAAACTGTGGCCTCAATAGTCAGTCATGCCTTGAATTACACGTGTTGCTCACTGTCAAGTTGAGTCAGAGTCATTCAGTATCATTTTATTGTTGTTTTTAAACAAGCACGTACCTGAGAAATATTTGTGAAGTATTTGTGAAATGCGGGAATGTTGTGCTGAAGATTTACAGTTATAGTTGCGACACAGATTTGTTTTACACGCTTTTCTTCCCACAAACTTGGTGTTGTGTACTTTCCTTTGGCAATATGAGAAGGATCCTACCAGACTAATAAATCTTGTTTAACCACAAAAAAAAGGTGACAGAAAGAGACAGAGAGATATCTTTCGGCTGTCAGAGGAAATAAACTTGATATCATGCAGACAGGAATGCAAACAAACCTCAGGACAACCCAGAGAGACCCTGTGCTAATGAGCAGACACACACACATGCGCGGCCAAACACACAGGTTTTTCCAGTCCCGCATGCACCAGACATCCGTGGATGATTTCACTTAAGCAAACGAGACCGGGAGATTAGACGCTAAAACACACATTTGGGGAGGAGACGCAGACAGACTGTAACGCACACATTCCCTCGCATGCATCAACCCCAGGACACACTCGTGACGTGCAAATAAGATTTAAGACGCGCACATAAACACACTTCAAAACTAAAGACAGACTGACATATATGTGCAGTGCAAATACCCCCACATTTCTGAAAAGCAGAGACAGGCACGAGCAAGCATGTGCCCGCACGCACACACACACGCAATCACACACACAGAGGGAAAAACAGACAGACTGCACATACAGCTAAGCACACAGCTTCTAGCAGGCTGCTTTAATCATAGAGGAGCTAAACAAACACAACTGTCATCACTCTCTTTTCTCTCACTGTGGCACACATATAGAAATATAAACTCACACACACATTCGATATACATGCACACACACAAACAGTATATAATTGCCCTATGCTTTCTGCTGTCCATCATCTTCCCCTTCATATCTCACCCCTCTTCTTTCCTCTTTCACTCTCTCCAATCTCTCCCCCGAGCAGTATGCAGGCACAGATGTCAAGATTTATTATTTCGGCTGGCTGGCTCCCATGTTCTGTACATGTGTGTGTGTTTCTCCTGCTTTCCTCTTTTGGAAACAAGAATAATGGCGGGGGGTTGTGAGGAGGAAGGGGTGGAGTTGGGGGGCTGTACTGGTAAAGATTAGTTAGACATTTCTGAATTCCAACGTATATGCCCCATATAGACGAAAGCATACGTTACAAAGAGCACACACACACACACACACACACACGACTCACAATCCAAGTATTACAGTCATGGTTCAAGGACATTTAAGGCAAGCGTACGCACACACTGCCGCATTGTATTGAATCTGTGTTGATCCATTAGAAGGACCTCCATGCTCGTCAGGATGGTGTAATAGCCCAGTCTTGGCTGGTGCATTTAAACACTACGACTGAGCCAGGTTTAAAGTGCTTCTGTGTGTGTGTGTGTCTGCGGCGTGTGCGCACACAGTGTCTACAGCCCATGACATAGCTGCTGGTTGAAAGAACGGTATGCGATGAAAGAAGGAAAGTTGAAGGAGGGGAAAGAAAAGAGCGACTGTTTTCTGCGGCTCCGGTGTTTCTTGATCTGTTGGTCGAGGCCCGAGAGCGAATGGTGGTCCTGACACGGAAAGAAACAATGATGGTTAAAAAAAAAAAGAAGAATTACATTAGGTGTAGTTTAAAATATGTCACTGCCTTTTAAGAGATCGACTCTTTCTACGAAGGAATAACAAAGGAGCAAATGGCTGTTAGTCTGGGAATCCACTTTGAAACTGAAGCTCCCAAAGCCACAAGCTGCTCTTCATTGGGAGCATAATGAAGCTGCACTAAGACTTTGCTGCTCAGGAAAAAGTAGCTTAACGCGCTGACGCCGAGGTGCTCGCGGTGGCCTGGGGGTTGAGGTGCCGACCGTGAACTGTAGCGACCCTGATTAACGTTCAGCCGGCGACTTCTGTTGCGTGTAATTCCCTGTCTCTTTCTCTCCCCTCATTTCCCGTCCTCTCCCTGCTGTCACTATCTACATATAATAGCAGTATAAATGGCCAAGTAATGCCCAGTAATTTGGGAGAGAGAAAATGAAATATGGCAATGTAGCACATGGTTGCACGGCCATGCTATTCAGTGAAATAAATAGCACACTACTGTAAAATATGAGATAGTTGCTGCTGCTACAACCACTCGTGATGTAAAAAATACTACACACATTCACATGAATATAGTTCATACAGGACTGCGGTCCCACTGCAGACGACAAGCTGCATTTAGCTCCATTTTCACTACCAGACATGAGTGACCAAGTGAGAAAATATGTTTTTTCTGTAATTTGGGTGCACTGGCCCTTTAAAAAAAACACTACACAATACTGCATGTACTCTGTGCCATCATTACACACGATTGAGCTCGCCCACCCAAAATCAAACAAGATTTAATTCTGGTTATTGCTCTGTATCTGCCACTAGATCAAGACCTAACATTTTTCCAGCCTTTGAGTGCAATCTATTTTCCTATACCTGGCCAGCCAAGAGGAGAGTGCAGCCAAGAGTCTAAGCAGCTTAATGATGTATAATGTAGATTAGCTCTCTGTTGTGAAGTATTTTAGCTAAATCCTAAATAAAGTTTTCCTTAATGGCAAATCCAATTGTTTGAAAGGTCTTTCCTATAGGTCCAGTCATGCTTCTGCTGTGGGTAGGGCTCTAACACTTTATCACCATAGAGAGGGCGACAGGAACAATTAGTTCTGTGTGTGTGTGTGTGTGTATGTGTGTGTGTATGTGTGTGTGTGCTGCAATAGGAGATGAGAGACCCTTACAGGTATGCATGTTTATTAGATGGTGGACCTCGAAGCTGCACACAGACTCATTAAAATGTTTGATCGTGTCGGTGTTTGTGTGCACGTTCCGTCCTGAGCGCATCATTTATCACGCACGCGCAGACGCCCGCCCGCGCGCAAACAAACACGCACGTTTCCCAGTGGCTGGTGGTTTTTGTCCTTTCTGAGCTCTCATGGAGTTCATTAAAAGCCTTAATTAGACTGACAGTTATGTGTAATTACAGTCTTTAAGATGTACAGCTCCTCGGCAGGCCCAGTCCTTCACTGCCTCCTTTCAAAAGTCATTGTCTGAGGGGGGGAAAACTTTGTGTGTTTGAGAGTGTTCATACATGTGTTTGTGTGTATTTAGGCGCCCTAACCCCCTGTAAGTTCTCGGTCTTTGACATTTGCCATTAATATCACCCAGAAAGGAGTGACATTTATGAGGCCATTTTCCTCTAACAGCTCCCGCCTTCCATGGACTCTGCCTTTTCCCATCTTTCTCTCAGATTTTCGCCCTCGCTCTTCCTCCTCCTTCACACCCTTCTGCCTCCCTTCTTCTTAATTTAGAAACCCCTCCCCTCTCCCCGCCGCCATCTTCCCACTTGCTTTCGCTTTCTTTCTCTCCTGCTACATGTCACAGATCGCTGTCACGTTCCTCCCTTCAGACCGATGACCCACTTCCCTCTTTATTTTTTCTTTTTTTGCATTGTTCCTCGCTTCCTGTTTCACCAGACGTTTGTCCTTCAGTCGTGCAACTTCTCCCCTTCCCGTTCCCCTGTTCTGTCAATTTGTGTTTTACCAAAAGACGCCTAACCTACATATCAAGCTCAACAGCGAGAAATAGACTTATCTGACCGCCTGTCCTCCAGAGAGGTTTTATATAATCTCTAAATGACTTGGCCTGTGATGTTTCAACATCATGTGGGTTTTTTTAGGTTTCCTTTATAATTTTGTGTGATTGATTGATTTTATTAAAAATGCACATTAGCTAGCTTTGGATGGACATTATCTTGTTCAAAGCGTCGTTTCAAATATTCTTCCTGCTCTGTCAGGCATATCGTTTCAAAGTCTTGAGATTTGTTTTGATTTTGAAAAGAAACAGAAAGACACAAAACAGTATCATAAAGTATCAGCCAATAAACGAGTCCAAAAATAGCCTTTTAATAAGTATGAGGGTCAAACTGTATTCTCAGCGCTCCCTAAACACTATCATGCCAAGTTTTCAGCAATATCTCTATTGTCTAAAAGTCACCATCAGCTACAAAGTTGACTCAAAGTCACTTATATTAAGGAAATCTGACAGCTCAGTGGCCCAGAGGGAAGTTTTGGCTTCACTATCATAGAGTGTTTCGTGAGTTGTTTTTCTAGTCGAAGGGTTTGTACCCCGTGGCAGAGCAGAGCGCATGCAGTGAGGGTCGCCTCCTCCGCGTCTTCGGCATGTTCGTGGCGAGGTGCCAACGCTGTAATCCTGCAATGACAGACAATGTCACAGCGAGGCTCTGCCTGAGAGGAAGCCCCTACAAAGAGGGGGACGGCAGGAAGGCTGGAAACATAAAGGCAATAATTGAAAGGAGAGGGAGAGGGAAATGTTGGTGGGGAGAGAAAGCAAGGAGCCACTGGAGGGGAGAGTGATCGCTGCAACAGACGGCTTTTTATTTATTTTTTTTTCCTCTCCCGTGATGAAAGTATGACAAAGTGACAGGAGACGTGGAAGTGCGAGTTAGGTGTAGTTGTCTCCTGTTTTCCTCTTGGCTGCACAGAATTCATGCTTAAATTGAGACAGTAAATCAGGCTAATGTGAGACTGAGGGCTTTTATTTAGCGATGGCGCGCTCACACAGGTGTGTAAATGTGCAGCCCTCCAGTGTGTGTGCGGGAGTGTGTGAGTGCACGGGCCTCTGAGGGCGGAGAGGAGGGATTCAGGGGCAACTTGCTGGCCCAAAAAAGACAACAGAATGAATGATGGAGGGCTTTAGTGGAAGAGAGGGAGAGGGAAACATCCTTCGAGTACTATTAGTCATGACTGTGGTATCCTGTTACCTGCGTCGTGTCTCACCCCCTCCGACTGGCTTTGTAACAGGTGTGTGTGTGTGTGTGTGTGTGTGTGTGTGTGTGTGTGTGTGTGTGTGTGTGTGTCGCCACCCTGACGAAACACTTAGTTCCGGTCACCAGGAACCAGGCTCTGAGCTGGATGGGACGAAAATACCAAGACACCAAGTGTGGTGGAAATTTACTGTGTCATGTCCTCCATTGAGACACATGACAGACCTGAATTAGTTTTTATCTAAACTTTCGTCATCAGTGATCATAAGATCATCGCTCTCTAGAAAATACTTGTGGCCACGACTTCTTCATTTTGAATGTCAGGAGGTGGCAAGTGTTTGGAGTGCCCCTTGTTTACTCCACAAATTCGATGTCTCATTTCCTCCTCTGAACATTCAGATCGTCACACTGTATGCGTCTTGTTCCTCGGCCGAGATTATCATGACACACACAGAGGAGGCTTCTTAGAATGTCTTTATTCAACAACAAAAAAAGAAAAGAAAGGAAAAGGAGGGGAAAGAGTGATGGACTTCGCTGGTTTAACCCAGATCCAGGCAGCCGCAGGAGGAGTGGACAACCGGAGGTGTTTCGTTTTTATTCTGGGAGCAACTTGGGAATAAGAGGGGCTGGGAAAAAGAAAAAAAAACATGAGCAAAGAGCAAGAGAGACAGCGAGAGGGAACGACAAGGCTGGCACTGACCCATTTCTCCAGGCCTCCAATCTAGTGGCTGATATAATGCAGAACTGCTACCCACACGCGCACACAAACCTTAAGACGGACACATGCTGCCAGACACCAGCAGACAAGGACACGCACACACACACACACACACACCAGGGTCTCCAGGCAGCCAGATTCCCAGCGATAGCTTCAAGTGTGACTTCTCATTCTCTGGGACTGCGTCAAATCCGGCGTCACCTCAGCCGGCACCGGAAAATATCACATTCAGACATTCAAACGCGACCGTGAACTCACCGGCCTGCTCAACCTTCTCCGTTCTGCCCCGCCGGCGCTGGGCTGCGTTACGTACTGAGCCGCATCTAAAAAGGCCTTGCACGCCTTTTAAAAGGCTTTAAAAAAAATCAGTGCTGTAGAAGTCACTCAGGGATTCACTGATAAGTATTCATTAAGTATTGATAAGTAGTCATTGAAGTCTTCATCCAATATGCATGCAGGTCCACTCAGAGGTGCACTTGACAGGCGTTGCAGGGATAGCAGTTTCGAGCAGGTTTGCGGAAGTTAACAGATAGATACTCACTACACAGAAGGAGGAAAAAAACACATAGAATGCCCTCGCTGCCCCGGGACGAGAACATTGACCCAGTTGTAAGGAACATTGGTCGTGACTGTCCTACATGGCTAGCACTTTACTGACGTTACACAAGGCTCATCCACCCAGTCACTAGGCCTCTTTTTAATGGCCCTGCTCCCTCTTTTCTTTCTGCTTTTGCATCGTCGTCTTTTTTTTTTGTTTTTTTCCCTCTCTTGCTTTGTGCCTGCCTGTCTTTCTCTTGGTCCATTATGCATGTCTATGCTCTGGCGGTCACATTTATTTGGCGTGGATTTTTTTCCGAACTGGGCGGTCAGACTTATTACGTCTGCTCGTCCATGATTTATTTCTTGTCATTTAATTAACATGAGAATGACTGGAATAAATCGGCCTCTGTGTTTATGCCTACTGATGACCTTGTTTATGCCCGCCCTGCCCCCTTTCCTCTCTGACAGTGATAATGACCCCCCCCCCCAGCCCTATATATTCCTCTTATATAGGCTGTAAGCAGCTTTAGGGGGTGGTGCGTAGATTGTTTATTGACGCGGAGAGACACAGTGACCATGCTGCAGTAATGCTACAGTCGACAGCCATCATCAACCAGCCGCACATCAAACCAAATTATGAACTTGGGGGGATCTCTCAGGCGTGCACGCACACACACAGAATGACGCGCAGCATACATGATCTTTTGCACACATAGATGAAACATTTAGGTGCACGAGAATGCACAATTAACGTCACAGATGACACGACAGTTCCCGGAATGGCACGCACAGTGCTGTCTAATAGATTATGATATGGATTTAGTCAAAGGCGAACAACAATGTGACAGAAAACAGCAGCATTTTTCAGGCCCCCTACAGTGTTTTTTTTTTTTTTTTTTTTTAACTTACTGCCTCAGAACTAAGCCCTAAAATGACAGCGGATCTGTCACAAGCAATCAGCCTCCCTCTCAGCGCCATGCGTGGATGTGTGTGTTTGTCAGATGTAGAGATCAGGTGTGTTCCTCACTCTAGTCCTCCTTTTTGAGAACTCTGATGGGCGGCAGGAGGAGGAGGAGGAGGAGGAGGAGGGGGTTGGTGGGTGGAGGCTGCTGTGCCGTGGCCCAGTTTGTTGTGTGTGTTTTGGTGCTGGAGGTTAATGCGATGTGATTCTGAGTCGCCCACCCTCCAAGCGCACGGGACATGGAAAGACGGAGAGACAGAGGGAGGGAGGGATAGAGGAGAGAGAGAGAGGGCGAATAAAGAGGGGGGGGGGGTGATTGTAATAGAACAGGATGGATGGAAAACGAATAACTGCTGAGAATTAAAATGTCATCGAGCACAGAGGAGAGATCAACCGCACGCAAGCAAAGACACTGAGATCATTTCCCCTCCGGTCGCGCGTGTGTGTGTACGTATGAAAGTTTCATGTACAAGTTGATGTCTGTGTTTTGAGGTTATGATGTCTCCACTGTGGAGGCTTGGGAGCTTGCATGAGAGTCCTCTCTGTGAATGTGTGTGCACGCACGTGTGTGTGTGTCTTTTTGGTCAGCATGTGACACATCATGTGAGTTCAACCTGTGACCATGACTTGGCTCCCAACGTTGGCCTGTCCAGGTCCCGTCGCCTCCGGGTCTCTCTCTCTCTCTCTCTCTCTCTCTCTCTCTCTCTCTCTCTCTCTCTCTCTCTCTCTCTCTCTCTCTCTCTCTCTCACAAACTCATGGACCGAAGCCTGCGAGAGAAAGGTTAAAAAGACACAGATTTCATCACAGAGTTTACTTTTGCTTACTTACTATTCAAGCTTCTACAAGTGTGAATGTCATGTCTCTTGTCTGCATTTTAAATCACATAATTACAGAATACAAATGACAGAGAGTTCCCATCAGAAATCAGCCGACTTGGTTGCCAGCAGAAATGAGAAATATGGCTTTAATTTGCTCATGCGCTTTGAGCAGCACAGTAATTTGATTTATCTTAACCTTTCAGTATTGCACAGGTCAGATTAAAGCTTCTCCCTCTAACAAAACATCGAAAAAGTAGATTTTTAAACATTAATTAGTAACCATAGTAACAAAACTATCCCTAAATGCCATGTTTTGGTGCTCTTTCCACTCAAAGTATGCAGCATGTCGCGGCACATTACAAGGAAAAGTGTCTGCTTTCTATATTTAACAGGCCGACTTTTCAGCAAGTCTTTATCAGCACAAATCTCTTCCCACTCTTGCATTACCTCATGTGACAAACACATAGCATACTTGTCTCCAAACCGCATACATACCATCATGTCACCGTGCGCGACAGAGGCGCCAAACATGCAGACGTCTTTGTGTTGTCCTTGTTTGTAGCTGGTCCCATTTGTGGATCAAGTGCTACCACAACACAGTCAACAGTGGGCCTTTGTCTGCAACAATAGAACAAAAAACCTGCACTCTTTGCAGGAAAAAAGTTTGGAAAACCTCATGCTACGTTGAAAGTAATGGCGTGTTGTGTGTTTGGAGGTGGAATGTGAAAATAATACTCGGCTCGGTGTTTTTTCGAGGGGGGAGCTAAAATAATGCCCGTTCTGTTTCAGTACACAACTTAATGCCTTTTCCCCTCCTCGCCACGGCGGCGAGGTAATGGCTTGTGATAGCTTCGTTAATGCGTCATAGCCAGGTTATAAAAGCGCCATAGCAGATTTATGAAGACGTTTTTAGTTACAGGAAATTTCGATGGTGAGATGCAGGATTTTTTTTTTGAGGGGGTGACGAAAGAGAGAGAGAGAGAATGAATCCTTCAGCTTCGCCTCAAGGGAGAGGGGATCAGGTTATATGCTCTTCATCATCTAGATGACACACATGGAGCTCATAGAGCCTCTGGAGAGTGAGACTACAAATTTAAACAGGAAGGCAACTGTAAATCCCACCCCCAAGTCCCCTTTGCACCCACCCACCTACCCACACATACACACAGACTCAGACACACACACTTACACACACATACACACTTCTCTATCCACCCAAGTGACAAACTTAGTTTTGTGGTTGTTTTGCAGAATGTGGTGCAAAAGCCAAACAAGTGGAACTAAAAGGAGGATTTTAAAGGCGAAGCTGCTGTGAAGCAACACATTGGTTTTAGGTTGATTTTCACAGATGGGAACACTTTGTGCGCGCGCACGCACACACACACACACACACACACTCTGTCACACACGCACAGTGATACACACACTCAAACCACTACAGCCTTAGCATGCACCAGTGTGCCCGGAGCGAAACAAAACACCCACTTGTGCTTGAGTCTTTCACGTTGCATTTGAATTCAGGATTATTGCGTTCTTTAACCTGACACACTCATGACGTGGCTAACACACCATCACACACCAGAGGCTAGCGGGGGCACCGCTGTGCTCGTGGCACGAGACATAACAGCACGAGCGGGCGAGCTTTGTTCCTCGTTGGCCGTTGTTTGCTTGTTTATTCATTCCGTTTGTTGTTTAATCTGCTCTTTTGCTGCGTGCCACATTCCCATTTTTGCTCCCTTTAATCTAGCTGTCATCAGGAAAGATGTTCCCACTTGACGCTCAAACCGTGTGTGTGTAATTTGAGTACGTGTGGTATAGTAGCTGGCTTGGCCTGCTGCAATAGCTTGGCCACACATACAGTATTTATGCACAACAGCGATACTTACAGTAGCCGGCTCCACCTCAATCTCTCCCATCATAAAAAACCTGCAACTTCATAACTTCTCAAGTGCCATAAATCTGCCTTGAGCTGTGGAACCGTATCGACCCCCCTCCCTATCAGTGCATAATCTGTCCTGTCATCCTCAAATGAAATGTATCAAACACACATTTATGTAGTTGTATGCACTTATTTTAAGAAAATCTCTGCAAAGACTCTTCTTACTGAGCTTGCTGTGTTTTTCTTCACCATTTAGCTGCAGTTATTATTGTGTACTCACAGCGTGCAGCTGTCTTAGCAGCACTTTCAAAGAGTTTTTTGCCCTGGATTTTGCCTTTCAGGCCGTATATAGTTTACTCTCCCAACTGCAACCTGACAGGAAGACTGCAGACCGTACTTTGAATGTAAAATATAATAATTATTTTCTGCACGTTTTTCATTAATCGAACATAATGAGATGTTGTTTGAAGTAAAGATGCCAACAAATATATTTTAAATGTATTTATTATAAACAGAAGAAGCAGAGGCCCTCAGTAAGTTACCATAACTCTTACTACAAACTATTATTATGCTGATGGATATTCTTAAATGATTTTGTTCTACCTGTGGTTGTGGGGCCCGGGGACAGCTGCACAGTTTGCTTGGATGACAGTCCAGTCCTGGATCCAAAAATGTATTTGGGTTTAAACACCCAAAAAGTCATTTCAGTTGTTCTCATTTCCCAAAACAACATATTGCACCAAAAAGCTGGAAAAAGTGTATTGCAGCATATTGCATTACTGGATCCAGTAATATATGAAATCAGGCAATAAAACAGCACTTCATGTGACTTTTTAGCAAAGTGAAATGTGAGTCGTGTCCCAAAGTAGACAGTGGGACGTGATGGAAATAACAACATCAGCATGTACACAAATTCACATCACTCACATAGGAGCAGGCGTTTTGCTGCGGGGAGCCGGCTGTCACTCAGCATGCGTGGAATATATAACCAGGGCTGCTAAACACCACAGGAGGGGGAAGGAATAGAGTGGGAGGGCAAACATTGAGGTCCGGGCTGCGTCTTAATGCAAATGAAGCAGCTTTGCATAGTCCACTGCAGCGGGCGACAGTTAACGTGGAGCCCAGCGCATGTCGGACGAAGAGTTTAAGCCCCCTGAATAAACGAGCGATTGGAGGCGTGATTTCAGAGTCATCTTCCACTTTTACGTAATGGTGGGCCAACTTCAGCAGCGATAATGGAGGCAGAGAGGAGGTTTGGCCCAGCACTGACCTTGGTAATAACAAGAGAGACACAGAGAAAGACTCTCATCCACTCTGTGGTCTTTTCTATGGACTAGATACACACTCCTCCCCCGGCCTGCCTGCCTCCCTGTGTGCAGAGCCCGGCGCTGTGCAGTCTGATTGAGGTTGACTGCGGTATTATTTCATTAATTAAGTTTTTCCACTTCCTCCGCCTCTCCCTCCTGTCTTCCTGTCGAACGAGGGTGGCGGAGCGACGCCCTTCCTCTCCTCTGTCCTCTGGCGCTTCACATCCCCCCCATCACTGCTGATCATTGTCTCAATTACTCATCTCTCCTCTCCCTCCCCTGTCTCTCTCCTTCTCCCTCACTGTTCTCCCTCCTTTCTCCTCTTATCTCATCCCAAATTGCTCCACACACTCCTCCCCATTCTTTTTTTTCTTTCTCTCTCTTTCTCTCTCTCTGTCTCTCTGTCCTCCCCAAACTGAGATGGGAAAGATTTGAGGCGCTCCATCCCGCCTTCGCTCCATCTTTCCTGCGCTCATCTCGGTCTCTCATCAGGATTTCACAGATGTTCTGTGATTATTTCTACCTTGATTTGGTGATATCTTCTCCTCCCCTCAAGTGCAAGGAAATTTTCTGCGTTCTCTGTTTTTCAGTGTCGAGCAACTGAAATTGGGTGGGGGAATATTTTCGATCCAAGGACAAAGCAGCTATGATCTCTTTGTTCGCTGTGTTCCGCTGAAATTGAGATTCACAGAAATAGAGCCACCTGTAACACGTCTAATGGATTTAAGAGGATTTGTCGTGACACAGTTCACTGTTTTAACGAAAATTGCCTTTGTGATATTTGTGACCTGTTGATTATGATGTTAAAAAAAAAAATAACTTGCATTTGCAAAATCACATTTGTGGAGCCTCTCCTCTTTCAATTTGGCTCCCCTGCTCTCAGTCTCTGTCTCTCTCGGTGTCTCCCTCTTCTTTGTATCCATTACCGCTCCACTTTTCCATAATGGAGACATTAGGGTCTTTCACCTCTCTGCTATCTATCATGTCATTTAAACTCTTTTCCTTACTTTCTGTTTTTAACCTCTCTACTTTTTCCCCCGTGCTACCCACTTTCCCCTCTTTCTATGAATCTTGTCTTCCTCCCTCCTCCCCCTCGCTGTGTCCACTGGGCTCTGGGTCATCTTCATCGCCTCACATAGTCTCCTGTCCCCATCATATCACCAACAGCTTGTCACAGGCAATCAGTTTCCCTGCCTCGCTTCCCTGCGTGGCCTCTACCTCCTCCGCCTCCTTTCCTCGCCCTCGTCTTCCTCACCTCCCTCGTCTCCCGTCACCTTCTTGTCCTCCTTCTCGTGTCAGGAGTTATTACTCTCAGAAATCAAAGTCCGCCCTCCTCTCCCAGACCAGCTGAGAGCGTTGACTCCATTCTGCATCCATTCCCTCAATCATCTTTATCACAGTCTATATCCTGCCCGGCCCCGGGATGTAGTGGTGGATAAAAGCATGTTTTCCAGCTTAAAGATAATTGAGATAATAAATATTATCATAAAGTAATGTGATCTATTGCATCTCCACTCCCATTCATATGTGCACAAGTGTTCAAAATCTTATTTTGCACATATTTTGAAGGGACTGCTTGTAAGGCAGCCAGTCCCTTGAAAATCAAACATATTTTGGAACCTACAAAGAAACAGGTATGCAGAAAAATGCTGTGAATAAATATATTTTATGTGTGTTTCATAATATTGCTAAGAAGAATTTTCCATGTAGGTAGCACTTTTGTTGTGTATTCTCACTTTTTCCCATTTGATTAAGTTAACTGATTATAATCAAATTTGTATGCCCCTTTAAATGTCCAATTTGTTGCACTTTGAAATTATTTCCAAGTGATTGTATTTTATGCATGACACCTATATAACAGATTTTATGTAATGTAATTTACATCATAGCATCTTTTACAATCAAGTGATTAGAATATATTACTTACACTTTGTTTTACTTAAGTCATAAAATTCAAAGAAATCACATTCAAATTAAATCAGACATGAGGATGGAGGGGGTGGAAACTTAAAGTCCATCCACATGCAGGCATTTTTAAGTACTTGTGTTTCAATAAAAACACTGATCTGCAAGTGTAACTTCTTTTGTAGTTTGATTTTCCTCTCCTACTTTTTTGTGAGGTTAACTTCTAAGTTAGCCTCACCAAACTCTTTTAACTGCACAAACCTGTCATATGCAGCTCATTTCATTCATCAAAATGTAACCTGAAAATGATGTCATTTCACACCGCAGAGCTTCAGGTCCTTGCTGTTAAAAATCAGCAGGCATAGCATAGAAAATATTAATAGCACAGCTGCTAAAGAGTCTTCAAAGCAGCGACAGACACGCAGTGTAAATAGTTTGACGTGATGTCTGATGCTTAAAAAACCTCTTTCTGAAGTGTCTTTACATTTACATAACTCGTAGGACGAGCCTGGACCACGGGAAGTTTGTTTGTGCAATTTCAGACTAAATCTGTTCACTGAGCTTTTTCTTGCACTTCTGGCCCTTTTTTTTCTCTTTCTGAAATTCCTCTAACTACTACTGAATTATATTCAAAACGTGTTGCTACAACCTTAATATGACATGTGCACAGGCAAAGATATATATTAAAATAATGTAATTTTCAATGATTCAGGCCTTGATGAAACTGGAGCTGTATTTAATTTGGCACACTGTACCTATTTCCATTTATTCTAACTTAATTAAAATAAATGTAATCACCCTCCTCCATCACGCAGGTCTCACACAGAAAAATACTATGATTTAAAATGATTTAGTAACACAACAAATAGTAGAGAAACTTGAAGGCACAAACTTTTTTCACAGCACTTAAATTAAACCTTCTTTATATATCCCTCCATCCGTCCCTGTCTGCTGGCTTTCCCTCCATAATGCTGTTCGCGTTGACCTCCGCCTGCTTCTCTCCTCCTCTGCTTTCACACTCTGCGTCCTGCAGGGATGGAGGGAGGGAGAGAGAGAGGGAGGTGTTAGAAGTAAAGCTGCCTCTTTTTCACACCTCCCTCTCTCCCTCCTTCCTCCCTCTCTCTATCTCTCCAACTCTATCTGGAGCCATCCGCCATCCCTCCCTCTCTGCTTTGCTTCAGACAGGCTAATCTATAGCCTGAAGGGAAGTGGCAGGGGGAAAATGATTTTTTATATTTCTTTAAGGAGACAAGGTGAGGGTTAGCCCAGGGGCTATAATGGGGAAAATAAGGATAGACGGGTGGTGTGTGCAGGGGTGTTTGGGCAGATTGGTGGAAGGAGGAAGAATATGTTTTCTGTCTTTTTTACTTACCGCTGTGGTGGCACACGGGTCTGTTGGCCAAAGAAGGCCTCGTGTTCTCAAAATGAGAGCTGTTTTTCAAATCTCATCGCGAGGCTGTGAGTAATGAGTGGACGAGTGGCTGAGGCTGCAGTTTGCGGGTGTGTGTCACTTTGAAGGCCTCTCTCATCTTTTCACCCCTCACCTCCTCTTTCTCCTCTCCTTTTTTGTCTCTCCTCTTCACATCCTCCTATCTTTACCTCACCATTTTCACTGTACGCCCCCCCCCCCTCCTGATTCTCCTCCCTGTGTGTTCCTCCCTCCTCCTCCAGGCCTCTTTGACCTGCAGACCAGTGATCTTTAATGCATTCGCTGACATGCTTTATGTAAGAAGAAGTGTTACAGGGGTTCGTGCACACACACACACCCTCTTGCCTGTGCTCTTGGTCAGTGCTGCTTGACCTCCTTTGGCCTCCCCGCTAGAACTATTCCAGAACGAGTTAAGATGCTGATTTAAAATCTGACACTACATTTGTTGCATTTCCTCCAGCATAAGAGAAGCTTTTGTAGCTCAAAAAGCCATATTAAATCCCCATTGCCTGCATTAACACACCAGTCCCTCAATTTTAAATCACAAAAATTCTCTTTAATTTGCTTCATTACAAAAGCAGTGATAGTAATGGGGTATTACCAATTGGAGCTTTAACTCATTCACACAAACACAGTCTGTTTTCTAACCAATCAGGTCCAGTTTCTCTCGACACACAGTGTTTTGTGTCTCAGGGGCTCCATTTTATTTTATATGCACCCTTGATTGGATTACCATCCTTTTTTTTCCATCAGCCAGTGTATGCCTCTCTAAATTCCCCCCCCCCCTCTCCTGCTATTTTTCCCGGCCGAGCAGCAATTGCAGTTGACTGAAAGCGGTTGAGTCCATGCAGCGCGGCGGGGGTGTTAATGAATTCCAGCGGACTGCTAAATGAGGACTTATTAAAGTGCTGCTGCTTCGTAGTTTGACATTTCAGAGCTTCTGGTGGAGTTTTAAATCGCTGCCTCTGCAAATGTCACTCGCTGACTCTCTGGAATGGCTGACCATATGAATAGAAGCTATTGTTGGCGTCGGCTATAGGTTGAGCAGAGAGTGAATTTGTGTGGCTTTAATGGATGGCTTTCTGCAGAGTTTTTGTGTGTGTGTGTGTGTGTGTGTATACCACCCTGCTACTTGGCTAATTGTGTAATTTTGTGTTTTCATCCCTCCAGCTACGTCAGATGGGACGCGCCAAGGCCTGGATAGCATGAGAGGCGGAGTGTGTGCCACGCAAGGCATGAAGGTGGTCCTGAAAGTGGGACAGAGTAAGTCCTCTCACCTCTCCCTTCCTACATTACTGCCTCACATTCACACACATGCACACACGTGAGCTGCTCCATATGCACTCCTGGAGTCCAGCACACCTTCTCTTCACACACTCCCTCACTCACTCATCGCACACACACCGACGTTGTTATTCATGCATCACACATAATCACTCACTTAACACACAGTATGACTAGCGCACTTTGGCTCCAGTCCACCGCATCTCACATCATCTCCCATCTGTACAGTGCAGAGCGGCACACATTTATTACTGCACCTTATCTGACATGCAGCCTCTTCCACATTTAAACCGTCCCTCTTATCTCCCCCTTTCTTACGCACACATACGACACGTACACACACACACGTACATTCCTCTTTTGCGCGTGTGTGTTCTCGCCGAGCGTATTAGGGCTCGTTAAGTGGTGAGAACAGCGGAGAAGTGTGGGATCAGTCAGCTCTAATGAGCCCTGTTGACTCCCTTCTCACTCTGCCTTTTAACTACTACTGACTCATGCCGGACACACACACACACTCTGAAATGCGCACATGGAAACTCGTGCATCGCTGTGCAGTGTATGTATACGTTACAGACATTAAACATCGGCTGGCACACGCAAAGATGCAGACAAGTGTCCACGCAGGCGTATGGACACACACGTACACACCAGAACACACACATATCCCCACAGAGCAGACATGCCAGCTAAGGCACGATAGCAAAATTACTCTATTCAGTGTTAAAGCACACAGTCAGTGATTTTTAATGACTCGTAGCTGCACACTCTTCTAATTTGTTTGGAAAAAAAATTCGCAGGTAATGACCCTCACATGGAGGCTTTTCAGAAAAGCAGCAGAAAAAAAGGCCCATTTAAGCATTTTCACTGACCTGCGCATTCCAACACATAATAGGCACCTGTCCTTCACACGACCCCCCCCTCGTCACACACACATGAACACACCCTCGCCTGTTTCTGTTTCTTTAGCCTATCCCGTGTTATCAGGCCTTGTGTATTGTAGGTGCTCTCCATCAAAGAGCCAAGTGGCGCTGCTGAGGCTCTATCAGGCCATAACATCAGCATAGTCAGCTCAGCTCAATAGAAATACTACCACAGACACACACACACACACACATTTTCTTTCCCCTGGCTTTTTCTTTCACAACATGGGCGAAAGAAACGCTGCCTATCTCACACGCACACATATGAACCCCTCTGCCACTTTGACACAACTCTATGAAGTTCTAAGGCGCACATCCACGTCTTTTTTATTTCTCTTCCTGTTTCATCTTCTGTCTTTTTCTCTTTTTCCACTGTCCTTCCCTCACCTCTTCTCCACTGCCTCTATATTTGCCTTTTTTTCCTTTTTTTTAACCCCTTTTCATTCTAGCAACATTGCTTGCTTCCTTTTCAAATTCCCCTTTTCCCTGTCCTCATCACTTCCCTTTCATTTTGCATGCCGGCCGTCTCTCCTTACAACTCCCGCTCCGTTATTTTCACTCTTCTCCTCTGTCTTCCACTGTCTTTCTGTCTTATCTGCAATGTGGCTGAAAGGTCACGTCTGTGTTGTTTGTCGTCTAAATAAGCGTTGTGCCGCCTCGTGGTGATCTCTGATGAGATATGCCGCTCTGCTTCGCTTCAAGAAGCACACACCCACACACTCGACGAACACACACTTGCACCGCTGCCCCACACGCATACATTGACTTGTCTTCTCTTATTTTATTCTTTATCTATCTTGCTAGCTCCCCATCTCTGTCACGCACACACACACACACACACACACACACACGCGGCCTGAACCTCCCTCCACTCGGCCCTGCTGACCACACAGCAGTTTCTATTGATCCAGACAGCACCGCCCCTAACTTCTGTTTGGTGGACTGTCATGAGGGAGCTGCCAGCCAATAGCCTCACACTTCTCTAAATGTCAGTATGTATAGGTTGATGGCTGTGCACGCACACACACACACACACATAGGCACGTTTGTGTAAGGGCGTGCTGCAGTGTGTGTTTTTGTGGGTTTACTGTACAGTTTCATCCATAAGCACCCCATGGTCATATCTATTTTGCTCTCTCCTGCTGCTCCGGTGACCAGTAAAAGCCTTTCTTTTTAAAATGTTGCATAAACGGCAAAGCTTAATAGTCATCTCCCAATATAAAACTATATTCTTGCAGCCTACTGTTGGCCAGATGGCTCAGAAGCAAACAAAATTAGTATTTTCTGAACCATCTCTTTCAGCAGTGAGGAGTGGCACTTCTACAATAGCTGCATCTGTGTGTGCGTTTGTGTGTGTGTGTGTGTGTGTGTGTGCGCGCGTTTGCATGTGCCACATAAACGCACTTTAATGCCATCACCATTACCGAGGGCTTGCTAGACAGATGGCCTGATTTAGCGACTACAGATTACAAGCCGTTATGGCCTTGTGTAAATTCTCTCTGGCCAAAACAACAACCGGCCTCTCTTTAGTTTCCCATTCAAACAAATGAGAAAGTGCTCATACCCCGGCACATGGAGGCCCAATCAATATGTGCTCTCCTATAATGGGAATCGAAAGGGGGGAAGCCTTTATTAAAGCTCCTCTGTCTCTGTTTATCCTCCTGGCTGACTCTCCTTTGCTAATGTCACGTATTGGTTCCAATTCAGAGAGCCTTGGCTGCTGTAGAGGACGGAGGCTATCTCAGTATTTTGTACCACTCTGCTCAGATTCCACCCTTATTTTTCCTCCACAGGCCCATATGGGCTCCCTCCGAAGAAGGAGCCGCCAGCGGGACGCACCACCAGCAGAAACCCAGGTAAGCAAACCAAATGGAGATAATCCTCTGCGGATCCATCCACAAAATGGATGGAGGGAATAAGCAAAGACTGGTAGATGAAAAGAAAAGCAGTGGGGAGAGGGAGGGAGGAGGCGACAGATGGAGAATGTGCAGCGGTGACATCTGTGGATCTCTCTATTTAATTCCATATCTCTCTCTCCCTCTCTCTCCCCTGCTCTCTATCCCTCGCCTCCTCGTCTCTGCGCCCAGCCCTCCGAGCTAAGTGCTGCAGGCGGGGAATGGATGGCTAATAGCTACCTTGGGAGAAGGACAAGAAAAAGAGAGGGACGAAGAAAGAAATCAGGGGGAGAAAGGGAGAGGGATAGAGGGCAGCAGGAGAGAGGGCCAGACCGGCGGCGACATTTCAGAGAGTTATTATTGTCATTAGTTTGGGTGGCCTGGATTCTGTAGTTTCGTCGAGAGAGAGAAAGGAAGAAAAGAGAATTACGGAGAGATGAGGGGAGAGACAAAAGAGGAGACATAAGGGAGTGATGGAGCGGAGTGGGGAGAAGTGGGAAGCACATAAGGAGGAGAAAGAAAAGAATAATTGAAAAGCAGAGAGGAGAAGGGAATAGAACAAGGAGATGGAAATGGAGAGAGGATAAATTCATGCTCCACCTCAAAGTCATTTGGTGGAGGAGAAAGAACATGATCTGTTTTTGAGTTGTGATCATCTCTGGTTTCCTTTCTCTCCCTCTCTCTCTCTCTCTCTCTCTCTCTCTCTCTCTCTCTCTCTCTCTCTCTCTCTCTCTCTCTCTCTCTCTCTCTCTCTTTTGGGTGGTGAATTTGTGTACTATACCAAAAGTGTGAATTGGGGCCTTCACACATTGTCACATCACTTCTCCATACCTCACATAGGTGAGAACTGTATGTGTGAAGTAAGCAACAATAGCGTGCATTGTTTTTTACTAGAATGAGACAAATAACACTCGACACACTACAAGACTGATTTACATCACACACGTAATGAGGGATTTTACACATTTTTGACTCTCGGACAGGGACATATTAGCACACACTTATCTGAAATGATTGTTTTGACTCCTGACACAACAGTTGTGCCAGAATGTCCAATCCTCCTGTGAATACACTCATAAAGGTCTCATCTAATAACTGGAATATCGCTAGTCATTTGCAGCCTCTCATTTTGTTTGTTTGTTAAATCTCAACCTCTCAAGGGATGTAAACAAATATATTATTGGGATAAACAGATAAACCTCTCTGGACATATTATATTCACAGCATCTGAACAAGATTTTAGTTTTTCCCTTTCACCCAATTGACAGTGACATTGCAGCAAACTGCACCACTTACTCTCATAATTCAGTCAAATCAACATCATACACAGCACACACACACACACCACAAACTCCCTCTTTACAGTGGCAGGATCTCAGATGTCCATCAACCGTTAGATTCAGACATTTTGTGCTGCAGATTTGCCAAAATGCAAATATAAAACATGGAGGTGTAGATAAATTTAGGTTCCATATTCAGATGGTCGGGGAGGTTCACTCTCAATTACATCTCATGTGTTTTCACCAGATGAGATGAGCAGTGCGGGATAAAGCTGACTGTTGTTTCACAGGTATTATTTTTAACTCGTGATGTTATGTTAAAGCTTGGCTCTGTGCGCGGCTTGAGAGTAAGAAGACAATTATGTAAATGGCAGTAGAGAACAGCTTAACACAGCAAATAAGAAAATGTAATGATTTTAACAGTTTCCAGTGTAGACCCCACCCACGTCCAACACAATCCTAAATACAGATAACCGTGTGAAGCAAACGGATATAGATTTAATATTAGCTTTGCATTACAGCCATAACCATCACAAAACACTGTCTAAAAGTTGTGGAAAGATACTTTCCTTCTTTATCTTCTGTTGTAAAACAAGGTAATCATGTCACGCTGTCACTCCATTTGAGACCTGAAGAAAAAAAGAAAAAAAGAGAAGAGCAAAGTAGAGTGTGTGTTTCGAACGTATGCAACCGCAAAGCCCCCAGTGCAAGTCAAGAGGTGGGGGGCCTTGGTGCACATCAAACCCCCTCTGTGTCACCACAGTGGTTGATAAAACACCGCAGAGTACACATGGATAGGAGGAGACAGATTAATTAATAATAAAAGCAGGAAGCCGCAACAAAATGCTACGACGCGTCAGAGTTGCTGGTGCTCCATTAATTATGTCACGCCCTTTTGAATGTTGACACTTTATTTTGACTAAAACTTGGTACAATTAAGTGGAAAACATAATCAGTGTGTTTAGCATTATAAAACAGCTCCAGAAATAAGTAGGAAAAAAAATATTATTCAGGCTAATTACTTCCAGAGATGTGAATTTTACTGAAGAGACTGAAAAAGGAAGAACAGCTGGCTGAAAAACAAGGAGGAGACTTTTATCACCATAATCTGTTTTTTTTTTATACCTGACCTTTTGGATGTCTCTCTGCAAGGTCAAATTCACTAATGAAATAAAAAAATGAAGGGAGGCAAGGGGAAAAGAAGGCGTCAAAGTCTGAACTTGTGTGATAAAAAAAAGGAGGAGGGAGTGAGAAGTGGAAAATAGGGGGAGCGGGAAGAGGAGGCGGAGGAGAAGAGGTGAAGGAAGAGGATATAATAAAGAGAGCCGGTGAAAGGTGGCGATCATAATGGAGATGGAGAATGAGGGATGTTGGGTTAATGGAGGGAGGAAGAAAGCAGGAGGAGGAGAAGGGAGTGTAATCGACGTCCGGTGTTAGCGCTTTGCTCCCACTCAGTCCCGCACGCTGGGGGGGCCTGACAGCAGGGGGGGTGGGAACGAGGTGTGTTTGCATGTACTTGCCTGCGTGGTTGTGTGTGTGTGTGTGTGTTTCCGTATCTTGGCGTGCGTTTTTCGTCCTGCGCGCGCGTTGCCAGGCGCTGAGCTCAGAGCAAGGTAGGTCATTACGGCTACAATAACCCGAAGATAGAGAGAGCCACGGAGCGAGGGAGGGCGAGGAAGCGGAGGAGACGCAGGAGAGAGGCAGACGGCGAGAAAAGAAAGAGATGTGTGCCAAGAATAATGAAAGACCAATCCAAAGGCTCTATATAGCTGGGACTTGCATTACCGGCCTTAACCAGTTCGCCACACACATTCACACGGCCTTCGCCCCCCTCTCCAAACCCCAACTCTATAAACATACACGCACACACTCATACGCGCGTCCAGACCATCATCAACCTGCTGAGTTCTGACCCGGCCCCCCGCAGAGAAAACTGTGAGCTCCGAGGCTGTGAAGATCTTAGGTTTCAGGCGGACGCGCAACAGACAGAGGGAGCAATCGGCTGACAAACAGAGAGACGGCGTGACAGACAGTTTGATAAACAGACAGACAGATAAAAAGACAGACAGGCAGGCAGGAAGGCCAGCGGGCAGGCCGAGTGTGTGGTCTGGTGGTGGAACCGGAGCGGGGAGGCTCTCTTTATGTGGCTGGCTGTAATGCTATGTAAATACAGTTGTTAAGGTTAGGGAAATAGAGTGTGTTACCTTGATACACACTGCGGCTGAGCCAGGCTGTCCACAAGAGTGTATACCGTACAGCTCTCTCACACCCGCTCCACGGACTCCACGGACATCCCTCTCCGCTTTATATGCACTGGTGTCCACTTCACTGCGTCAATAAAGAGACCACATATAAGCGTCTGTGAGATTTGCTGCATACTTACTGCATTCCACTGGGTTAAGTCTCTGCAGCCTTCACTAGCAGAGCTAAACCAGCACCATCACTCATGTTATTGTGGTACGGGGCCATAAGGACTGGTATTTTTATTTAAAAGCTCATGAAAACACAAATTGTGAAAGCAAGCTGTGTTATTGCTCGGGTATAGTCGTGATGATTAATATGCATTTATAAATCAGAGGGAAACATTGAGAGCTGCTTGTGATACTGCGGATATTAAGTGAGTAAGATTGTCCTGTGATTTGTTTCAGGCGGCGCAGGGAACTCCACCCAGTCTCGAGGAGGCAGCAGCTTCGGGGGCGAGGGCGGTGGTGAGAACGGGCCCCTTCAACCCTCCAACATCGCCCTCATCGCCGGCGCCGCGGGAGGCTCCGCCTTCCTCCTGCTGGTGACCGCCGTGATCTGCGTGGTGTGTTACAGGCGGCGGCACGCCAAGCACTCGGACACCCACCACCCCCCTCTGTCACTGTCCTCGCTCACCAGCCCCAAGCGGGGAGGGGGCGGAGGCATCACCAGCTCCAACAACAACGGCTCCGAGCCCAGCGACATCATCATCCCTCTGCGGACGTCGGACTCAGCTTACTGCCCGCACTACGAGAAGGTGAGCGGAGACTACGGGCACCCCGTCTACATCGTCCAGGAGATGCCGCCTCAGAGTCCGGCCAACATCTATTACAAAGTATGAGACGACCGCTGCTCCGGCCAACTGGACACATCCACCTCCCTCTACCCATTACCAACCAATCCTCTGCTCCGACTGAAGCCACAGCAAAGCTCGCCATCACAGCTCCTACCCTGAACCCCTCAATACTACCAGTATTGTCCCATGGACCCCCCACTCACTGCCCTGTGAGCCCGGCCACAGTTGTGTTTCTAGATGAATAAACCACCCCACCCCATTCTCACACTTCTGGGCCACCAAGTGTGCGCTAAGGGTAATGTCGAATTCGTACATAGCCCTTCTTAACAAGGCCCTCGCGAATGGGCAAGAGCCTCTGAGTGCCCCCTTCTCGTTAACTCAGAGCCAAACGAGCGCCACCCATGCTGAATTGAAGAGTCGTCCCCATAACACCGGTATGCGTGAGTGTGTGGTAACACACTTTATTTCTAGGAGTAAGGACGGGGCGTTGGGACTCGAGATGTTTTACAAGAGAAAAATAGAGAAACTACAACGAAAAAAAATAAAAAAACTACGCCCCTGATTCCACTTAGCGCCGGAGAACTCTGATTCCCAGAGGCCAAACCTGCCTAGCTCACCGCCCTGCCCCTCAGATCTCCATCAGCCAACCAGAGACCGGCCCCTGTCACTAACTCACCAATAGGATTCTAGTTTGTTTGTGTTTGTTTCTCCTGAGAAAATAGGGGCCTCGGACTCACCCAATCAGCAAGCCCGGGCGGCGGTCAAATGACCAGGCCTGGGCCTGAGGAGGTCTGACCAATCGGTGACACTCAGAATCTTGTATATTTTAATAATGCGTGCGTGTGACTGTGCGAGTGTGCATACGACTTGGATAATAATTATGGCGCTGCTGCTCCACATTAGACGTGTGTGTGCAGTTGGTGTGCTTCAGTACAGCAAGTTTGCATATGAGTTTGCATATGCGCGCGTGGGGTTTCGTTTGTGCGTGTGTGTACGCTTTGTGTGTGAGTGATTGTGCGCGTGCGTGCGTTCTTTAGACTTGTCTTAAATACCAAAACACAAAATAGTGAGCGAATATCAAAAAAGTGAGATTTTTTATCGCTATCAACACTTATAGATTATATATATGAATATCCAGTAAATAATTTCTAGATGTTTGTTTCTGTTTTCTATTGTTTTATTATTTTTACCCACTCTGTTAAACTACACTTCTGTTGCTAGACATTTTTTATCTGCTGTTTTGTTTTTCACAACTTAGAACGACCTTGTTTCCTTACTTTTCCCTTTGCGTTGTATATTAATTTAATCCCTTTTTTAATTTTCCCGGCGAACAGAGGTTGTGTCTCTCTTCCTCTCTTCCCTCTCTCATTCAGTCCCTCCTTCCCTCCCTCCCCGCCCCCCTCCCACCCCTCTAGGGTCTCTGAACTCTGTGTATATTTTTATAGCTCCTTGTACTATGCTGTAGTTTTGAAGTTTAGACCTCGTTTGTGGAAGTGTTGAGGTAGAACCATCTATGAAAGTTTTTTTTCAAACGCTTTTTTTGAACGCAGAAGTGAAAAGAAGTGAGGGGCGGGGAGGTGGTGATGGTGGGGAAAGGGTGGGGGGGGGGTGAGAGGGGATGAAATGAAAAAGAAGAATAAAGGAAAAAGAACAGGGCGAGAGAGAGTGCTGTCTGGGGAGGAGGAATAAAGCAGCATCTGAATGCAGAACTTTTAAAAAAAGAGAAAGAGAGGAAGGGAGGGAGGGAGACGAGGAAAGAAAAGACTGTGAAGGAATTGCACACTAAAGAAAAAGAAGCTGAGGGGAGGGGAGGATGGGAGCGGCAGGAGTGAGAGATGAAGGATCCTGAGGAAGGAAGGATGGAGAGAGAAGATGAAAGAGTGGCTGGCGAAGGAGAGAAACCTTTTCTTTAAAAGGAGTGTCTGAGCCTCCTGAACGGAGGCGATCGACCAACAGCCGAAATGGATTTTGGAGGAGTTGAACTTTAACCGTGGACAGGAGAGATCTCATCACACACTGTCTCTCTCACAGACACACACACACACCCACACACACGCATCTATTGTGACTCAGTCACACTTAACGTTAACGTGAGGTGGCACATTTCAGATTTGCTCCTCTTTTTCTGCCAAAATTTGTGTTGAAATGCATCTCTGTGTATCGCTCTCTCGCATTTATTATAAAGGCACACACAGTACACTGCTAGCCGCGGACACACACAAGAGAAATCCCTCCCGCAGTCTGTACACTCTGTTTCTCTCCAGTTAACACACACACACCCTCCCACACAACCTAACACAAATTTCACACCTTTTAATGACTGTCATAAATGCCTACTGATTGCATTGAGTGACATACATTCTCTCCCGCTCCCGCTTGCTCTCTCTCAAACACATTCACGCACACTTTCACCCACACTCGACAAAAATGCTGATTGCTTTCATATGACTCTGGATTTCTGTGATTGAGACTAACCCGATGGACATGGGAGAGATGAAAAGAGCATTTGTGCGCGGTGTGTTTTCGCCTCTCTTTCACACACCCGCACAGACACACACACACACTCACACAAACACGCTAGTGCCCAGCACCTCAACCTAGAGGGCAATAACACAACGCTGTGTTCAGAGGTGCAATATGTTCTCATGTGCATACTAAAAAGCTGTTTTGTGTTGCTCAAACATGTTTATGGCTTATGTGTAAACTGGGTGGCAGTGGAGAGCTGAAGCTTTTATTTTTTCCAGACACACACACACACACAAAATGCCTCCAGTGATGTAGCCATGTTTTCTGTGTGAAGCCAGTTTTAAATCTGGACCTTACGACATTTCTCAGCTGTGTTTTGTATCAGTATCTAACATCATATAATGAAATATCTTTCATAAAGTGTCACATTTGTCTCAAATGACTTTGTTCAACACCCGATGCTGATGTTCAAATATGTTTTTATACCATGAATGAGTTTGGATTGTATTTGACTGTATCAAAATTGATTTCGGAGAAGAAGTGAGGCAGAAACACCTCAAATTCTTCTTTTTGTACAACTACCGACTTGTGTTTTTATGTATGCTGTTAAGTCTATGTCTATTTAAACATGCTCAGAGTACCTAAAATATCCTCCAAGCCAAATGAAGTGTCATTTCTCTCTCTGCAACAACTCTTCTGCAACTCCTCGGAGCACTCCAGTCCAAATGACAGTATTTTGTTCTGCCGCGAGGGGAAACAAAAAAAAAAAACTTCTCGGACTTTACGGCGTTGACTCCGACAAAGAAGCCACTGCCCTGTTTTCAGTCCATTTTGCTCCCTCTCCCCCCTCCCTCTCAGCAGAATGTCAAGTATCTCTTGGACTCAAAGTTTTTTTTCATTTACTTTTTTTTCCGTTGTTTGATTTTCATGTCGATGTTATTTCAAAGTTGTGTCTCTGGCTCTCACTGTTTGTGTTTGACTGGTCGACTCAACGTGTTGGCTTTTCTAAAAACCGCGGACACAGCCACTGGTTGTCGTGTTGAAAAGAGAAAGAAGAAAGTGCTGTTTCTCTGGAACGGGGGAGAGAGAAAAAAAGAAAAAAAAAAGAAGCAGCTGCCGCCGAGCTCCCTCACCTCTCCATTGGTGAAAGTGTGTGTATGTGTGTGTGTGTGTACATGTGAGTGAGTGTGTGTTTCTTTGTGCCAATAGACAGCGAGCGCAGAGCGAGGTGGCTCTCGTACGTAACGTGTTGAGACTTTGTATTTGGGACACCTCTGTGTGAGAAGGTTTTTTTGTGTCCTCTCCTCCTCTTCTTCTCTCCTCCTTACCCCCTTGTCTACTCATCACGACGACCTGAACCCCCCTCCCCTCCCCTCCTCCCCCTGTTCCCTTGTCCCTCCCCCCCAACACACCTCTAAAGAGAGGAAAAAACTAGTACATTCCTGGTTTGGAAAAAAAGGTTGAATAAAAAACAAACAAAAATGTTTAAGCACCACTCTCTTGGTCCTGTTGTGTGATTCATTATTGTGAGGGTCTGCTGAGGTCCTTTTATCTGCGACCATGTGTGTTTGTGCAAAAAAGAGAGTGTGTGTGTGTGTTTCTGGGCCCACGGGTAGCCCTGCCTTTAATAGAAGGTCTCTCCCCTTATCTCTGCTTTCGGCTTGTCTCAGCAGGGGCTCTTTCACTGCCTCTGCTAATAACACTGCCATTTCAGACACACACACACACACACACTGGCTCTCCCACTGGTGTTATCAACAAGTTATCAAACCCGGCTTCGTTAGTGTTGAGTGTTGCTTGGCAACGTATTGACAGAGCTGATTTCATTCTCGGCCTCCCTCTCTAACACCCCTCTTCCTCATCTATTTCCCCCTCTCTCCCTCCAGCTTTGTGGCACGTTTCTATGGTAACTGTTGGCGTCTTTTGCTCCCTTCCAAAATTTGTTTCATCCGGTTGTGTATGTGCATCTGTGTGTGTATGTGTGTGTATTTTCAAGGCCTTTCCAGACTGCTGTGCCACCAGGGTGGCCTAGGGTGAGATGACCAGGCAGCTGCCTTTACCCTTTGATCTGTGATGTGTGAGAGTAGATCACATGCCACACACACACAGGCACACACACACACATCCACTGACCGCAACTATACAAACACCAACACGTCTGTTTGCAATCTTATGCACTGCCACACACACAAACACACCGGCATTGATCCTGGTAGACACTTGTCGCTACCTCTGCCATGACAACCTGTCACTATAACGGAGGCCAAGTACAATGAAGGTTGGCAAACGCGAAACCGCTAAGGCTGCTAATCTACCAGACACCTTCAGTCAGTGCCACCTCTTACTTCCTCAGCAATTTTGTCATTTCCTTCCTCTTTTTAAATACACTCCAGCAGCAGGTTTCCAACCATAATCTCATAAGCCATAATCATAACCTGCATGTAAACCAAAAAAAAAATAACTAGGGTTTGGAAATGAGAACTGCTTTCTAATTAGACCTGGGACAAATTTGAACCAGTCATTTCCTGCAGTGTCTCTAGGCCCTTTTTCACAGCAGACATTTTAAGTTGTCACAGTAGGAAAAGCTCAGGTGTTACGAATAACATTAATGATGGCTCTGTTCTCAGAAAGCCGTGACAGAGTGACAGCGAGGCGATGTGCACATACCCGGACCCTGAAACTGAGGCAGCTAAATGGAATTCTGCCATCATTCATTTTATTATTTACACTCGTCATTTTCACACTCTCTTCAGGAAAAAAAGGTCTATTTATCCAACACTAACAATTCCTGTTACAACGGCAGTGCGCACTGAAAATATTAAAACCCCCACGCACATAATTTACAGTTTTTTTACAGTGTTTTCCTGATTAGCACTCCTCTCATGGTCATGGACAAACTTGATTGGCATTTATATTTTATATACATTTGGTGATGTTACGGCTCCACCCAACTTCAACCTGACCTCAGGTCTAATCAGCAACAACAGAATAGGCAGGCATAACTAACAATGCAACAGAAATATCCTTCATTGTTCCTGTATAGATTAACATACTGTAGCTGCTTTGATTTAGGTGACCAAAAACTAGTCTTGTTCTCAGAAGTGATTCATTGTGCTTGATCTGAACCAGGCCAGAAAATAAATCATGACAAACTCCCCAAAAGTGAATCTTAAAAGATCGGAAAAAACCAAATCTGAACCCCAATCACCCCGTCCAACCGAGGGGTGG
>JBAJHX010000042.1:12858705-12875517 GCA_037176925.1 Amniataba percoides | reverse complement strand
TGTGTGTGTGTGTGTGTGTGTGTGTGTGTGTGTGTGTGTGTGTGTGTGTGTGTGTGTGTGTGTGTGTGTGGCCTGCATACCAAAGGGGCCCTGCTCCTCACTGTACCAATGACATCAGTACGGTTGTGTTTTACATTCACCAAGTCCTCATTAAGTTTATCTCTGTGTGTCTGTCTGTCTGTGTGTGTGTGTGTGTGTAGTCAGATGTGCGTGCTCTGCGTTCAAACTACACACATTTCAGACTACACACCGTGCAGCTGGCTGCAGACAAAGGTGTTCGTTGCGCTTTGTTTCAATGATGCGGGTGCGAGGGTGCGCGAGTGTGTGTGAGTGTTTGAACAGTTGCAGGGGCGGAGGAGAGCGGGGGTGTTGGTAGCTGAGTGGAGACTTTGAATGCGGTGTGTGTGCGTGTGTGTTCGTGTGTGTGGAAAGGGGGGATTCAATGATAGGGTGTTTTTCTTTGAAAGTAAATGGGGGAGGGGGGTAGCAACCCCCCCACCTCCACTACCACCACACACACACACACACACACAGAGCAAAAGTATTGATTTTCGAGCTGGTGTGTGAGGTGTGGTAAGTGGCTGGTAATAGCAGGTGAAGAGTTTTGTGAAGTGGTGCAGGTTAAGAAGTTTGGCTGCTGGGTAGAGTTTTTATCTCTGGGATGGGGGCAGTGTTGATGGGATGAGATGGACGGAGGTCAAAAAACACTCCAGTGTCTCTAAATGGGGAAGAGAGATGTGAAAAATGGCTGAAATAAAGCATCTCCAAAGACACAGTTTATTTCACGCACACAAAGAGAGCATACCAGCACCAGTATAGACCACACCATGACTCTGATTCAGGAAAAACATGGAATTTCACACATGCATGCAGTATGTTCCGTGAACACACACAAACACAGGCTATTAATGTATATCCATGCTCGTTGCTGAGTGGATTTATACAAACAGGACATTTTGTACCAAGATAAACACATTAAGCACACTTACACACACACACACACACACACACCTCCACAAAGTACTTATGCATACTTAAACACTAAACTCACATGCACGCAAACATGGATGTTGGGAGACACATACACACACTTGAATATAACATGTAAGAATGTGCATGCATGCTACACAGTTGAAGCAGGGGAATATTATGCTGTTGTGCTATCTAATACATTATGCAAAAACATGAACACATTACACAGACACTTGAGTACACGGTAATTACATAATTACATGGTCACACCTGCAAATGCTCTATATACACATACATTTGTACACAATACTAAATGCTTCATGGTAAAGTGAAAGCATGCATATATGCATTATGTTATTGCATTACGGGCACATGGTTTCTCGAGAAAATTACATACTTGGCATACACAACCATGCATTTTACACACCCAGAATGCATTGTCTAGTGACACTTACATACTTTCAGAGACACAAATGCCCAGGCATGGAAAATCTAAAAATACTTCATATGTATTCCATCTATACCAGCATCATCATGTATTTTGTAGACGCTCACCATTCATATTGAAATTAGATTATTATTGAGAGAACTTGAAATACTTTTCTTACACTAGGGTGGTGCCCTGTTCATTTAAATAAAAGTTGCACACTTGAGGCACAAACCAGTTCATCAGACCTCTGTGTTTTGGGGCTTGTAGCACATTGGAGTCCTCCTGAGCTGGCTGACCTCCTGCTCACACACACACACACACACACACACAGGAATGGTGCAAAAATAAAACGCTGATCTGTGGCCATTAACAATAGGAGAGCAGTGTGATCTTGCATACCTTCTTTTTAACGCGTCTGACTTTATAGCATTTTTATTTTCTTTCAGGATAACAAAGCGCATGATGCATGTTTTCTCATTGTCCAATCTTTTTGGCATTAGATAAGGAAGACTGGATCCCACACACTACATGTTCTGTGTTGACGCCCCTGCTGTGTGAACCCTGCGGCCTTGTTAAAATAAATGAGGGGGCTGCGTTTTTCCACACAGGGCTAATGTTGGTTTGAACGCGGCGCTAATAGTGGTTCCTGGGTTGCCGCATTGAGACCTTGTGATTGGCTTTATTGACGCACAAAACGAGAGGGAGGTGAAGGTGACAGAAATCAGGCTTAATGTGGTGGCGGCACAGAAAAAGCCAATCGCACCTTTGCAGCCGTACATCAGCGTTTTCAGAAAGCTCCCCTTTCCCCCCACCATCTACACCGCGATGTGAATTTATCCAGTGCAGAGAGAGCATTTTGGAGAAGCACAAAGCTGGAAAATGCCAGCTGAGCTCGTGTGGAAGGCCTCATTCAACAGACCGGCTGCCAGCAGTGGTTAAATGCTGTCTATAGTGTCTAAGCACAGAGAGGAATAACATCCTTAAGACCTGTGAAATCCTCTGCTGCTTCTGTCCTTGTTTGCCGACATGCTCGATCTATGTTTTTGTTTTTTCCTCCGATGAAACAGGTGGTCTCTGTATAGATCCGACAACCCACTCCACCCTCCTCAGCTCACACACACACACACACACACACAGGCTCCTGCTCCCTTTAGGTTTTCTACATAATAGCTAAAGGATGCTTTTCCTCTCCGATGCTTTCATGGCATCCCTGTCTCCCCATTCTCTCCTCTCCTTTGCCTGTCCGTCTCCTCCCTCCTCCTCACCCCTCCTCACCCCTCACCATTACACGCAACAGCTGCCAGTGTCCTTTGGAGGAAAAATGATGCTTGTCCAAATCAACTGATTTCTCCCTCTCCACTACTCCTTTTCCTCCTTCGCTCAGCCTCCTTCTGTGCCCTCACCTCCCCTCCTCTATCAACCAGTCACTCTCCAGCACCCCCCACGCCACGCCAACATCACCAAGCCCCTGCAACCGCCCCTTCCCCCTCGCTCTCCCTCCCTCTCTCTGCAGTTGAAGCGTGTACTTCATTACATTCAGGCAGGCAGGCAGAGGACAGTGGTGATGGGAGATTTCCTGTCTGCCAGGCGTGCACATGTGAAGGTCCCAGGTTGCCTTTATCATCTCGCCTGACAGATACACTGATAGCACTGTAGTGCACGAAAGCACAGATCTTTCTCTCCTCCTCCCCCTCTCTCTCCCTCTCTCTCTCTGTCCTTCTTTCCTCTTACCGACACACAGGCGTGACCGGGTCGTTCACATGATGCTCATTCGGGAGCCAATGCTTCAACTAAACCAAGTCAAAGTGATGAGTTGTTTTTTTGTTTTTTTCTTCAGACAAATTTAGCCATGAAGGGTTGGATGTGCTCCCGATTCCACGTGTCTGTCTGGGTTATGAAAGAACACACACACACCACAAAGGCTATTCCCATACAGTTCTGGAGAGCAGAACAATTGCAAAGCAGAGAAGCGTTGTTGTTATTGTCATAGAGGAGAGGGGACTCACTCAAAAACAAACAACAAGAGCAACTGTACCTATCGCAACAAACTTTCAGAGCCTCTTGTGGGGCTCGAGGTACAATCGAAGGTCTAAAGGATAAGCACGTGTGTGTATGTGTGTACTTTGGTTGTGTTCACCTAGGTGTTTAAAGGGTTTGTTAAGGGTCTTGTTTTATTTTGTCCTCTGCGGTGGTGTGATAGAGGGAATTTCATTATGCAAATCTATGTCTCTCTGCTGATGAGCATGCCCTCAGGCTTCTGTCTCACACACAATGGCGCTCACACACACACACACAAACGCTCTGTCTCTGTCACACACACTCACGCATATAAATACTCCCATCCATGTCTGTGTCTCCTTCACCCACACACACTCTGAGACACATACATGCTCAGACACTCATGAAAACATGCGTGACTGTGCCACACAGACACAGTCACGCATATCATGTCTGAGACTGGAGGCACAGCGGGGGACTGTGTGTCTGTGACAGTGTGTGTGTGCGTGTGTGTGTGTATGTGTGTGTGAGGGGTAAGGCTAAAGGGGGCTGCTTAAGGTTACAAACCATTTCGGGGTTACAAACCATTTCCCCCAATTCCCTTGTACATGGCTGCACTGGATACCCCTTTACACACCCAAATACACACACACACACACACACACACTCACAGTTGTGGCCAGCCAGGCCAAATAAATGAAGCAGTACACACATAAAAACATGAAAGCAAAAACATATTAAAGAGCAGAAAGTAGAATTCAATATGTGCAAATATACACACAACACACAAACACACATATCTCAGCATACACACACACACTCACATCCACATGAAAAAAACACCCAAATATGGGTGTACATGCGAAAGGTCAAATTACACACACGCACACATACACACAAAAGGAAAGCCCTACCCCATGTGGATGTGACCCAATGACCCTGCTGTCACACACGGTGCCCATCTGCCACAGAGAGGCACAGAGGGAGGGGACAGGGGTGGCGGGTGTGCTGAGGGAGGGGGAGGTTGGATTTTGAGGGATGGTCGAAGGGGGGGCTGGGTCCTTGGAGCAACTTAGGACAGAACAGAGCAAAGAAAGAATGTGTCTTCACGGTAAATTTTAGTTTCACTTTTGCACAGATGTGCTGTTTGGAGAAGTTTTAGTGGTTTTGCCCCCCTCCCTTCTATTCTTTCTCCACGGCCTGCCCCTCCTTACCATCACAACACACACACTCACACCAAACAAAAACTTAAGGAACAAAATGTACTCCTGTTAGCCTGGGGCTGATCTATGCAGAACCTCCTGTCCGCTGTCTCCTTTAAAACTGGAGCCGTCTCAGGCTTCCTATGGTAAATAAAGAAAATAGTCAGGGAGGCAGGCTGACTACTGTCCTGAATGTAGAACAGATGAGGAACAGAGAGGGAACAAAGACATCAGAGGCAAGGGAGGGCTGACGGGGGAAGAAGGAACTTGCAGTTGCAAAAGTAAAACCGAGTGCATCTGTTAACTTCCACTAATGATATCTTGTGAGTTTGATTCTGCGGCCTTATAAAATTGTCTGAAAAAATAAACCTGTTTATTGAAATAAAATGGCGTGGCTTTTCAGTCTGAATCCGACTGTTCTCTTAGTTTCGGAGACATCAGGTTTTCCATGATGTGGAAATTTGTAATATTAATAGAAAATCTGCACCAGTAGAAATTTGGCTTCGCGGATGTTTCATGGAAACTATTTGGTGCACAGGCATAGCTCCCAAACAGAAACACCTCCGGGAAGAAGGGTCTGTTGTGCAAATCTGGTCATAGTTAGGCAGATATATGATCGGCAGTCACACCGGGCAGTTATTGCTTTTTTATTACATATCATATTTTGGCATCCACTGCCAATATGATTCCAGTTCCTCTCTGACCGAAGCTGCCTGTAAAACCTACAATAAAGTTTTATTTTCTGTGCAGATGATTACAGACCATTTCATTATTTTAGTGTTCAGTTCAATTTTTTTGTGAATTAATTTTTCATTTAAAAGCCGGCGATAACCACGCAACAATATTGGACAGTGACATCTTCAGTCTCAAAGTCTCGGCGGGGGCCTTCAAAACTCATTTAAGCAGAACCAGATTGAGAGGTGAAGGAAAATGTGATGCTGATAGACAATGGAGGAGGAAAAAGAGGAGGAGGAGGAGGAGGAAGAAAGCGAGAAGGACATAAAAAGTGGGAAGAAGACACCCAGGTCTCCTCCCCGGAAGAAAGAGGGTGGAGGGAGGGCAGGTTGCGGAGCAGGGGGGCACGCGGTGCAAAGGATATCGAGAGGGGACCAACTGTAGTGGTGTCAGACGGGGGTGCTGCCAGCGCTCATCCTGCCAAGACACACCAGGAGCCAGACACACACACATGCGCACACACCCCGAGGCCTGGCCCTAAGTGTGTGAGCAACCCTGCCAACTGTACCCTCACCACCACCACCACCACCCCACATCTACCCTCACCCCCCACAACCCCTGAAGACCCAATCTGGAATCAGTCTACAGCGACAGCTCTGGTGCCAAGCTTGCCCTGCTGCCGGCCCTGCTCGTGTATATTTCACCGAGTTAGAAACGTGGGCTGACTGAGCGCTCGACACAAAGACTGATCACACTTCATAGTGCTTAGAGGTTAAAATGCATTTTGAAAGTGTGCATTGTTTGAGAATTTGTATTCTTCTGAAACAGTGGAGCAAAATCAATGTAGATGTTGTAGAGTGCTGGGAGCGGTAAGTTGTGAAGAGATTGTTTTACATAGGCAGCCATTAGCCTCGGAGATCCTTTGTGCGCCCGCATTTCATTTAATCCCAAGGGTGAAGTGGTGGTTCAGCCGACACACGTAGTAACGTTCGCGGCCGATGCGGATTTAAATTCTGCTCGCAACCTTTGTTGCATGTCAACCCCCTCTTGTAGTTTTCCCCATCTGTATCAAACGCATGCCATCTTAGGAGAAGTGCCTTAAAAATCATTGTTAGGAATCCCATAATGCATCTTTAAAGCTCTTCTCAGCCCAGCCCCCCGCCTCCAAGCGACACTAACCCCTAACCCTCTTAATTCCCTCATCATGTTTATGCAAATTCCATTTGTATGTAATGTGTGTACATAATGGATGCTGCTATCACCTATGGGACAGACCTGCCTTACATTTATGCCAGTTTCTCAGGGAGGTTGATAAAGATTATATATGGAGTCTGCAAAGGGAAGAAATGTGGTTTTTTTTTCCATATATTTCAGACATGCTCGGCTTCTAAATCTGATTAGGTAAAGACTGTAATAACCTGGGGCGCTCTGTAGATTCATATTTTAAGATAGTTCAGCAAAATAATCATAAGCTTTGCCACCATGATTACAACGACTCGCTTTTTTTTTTTCTTTTCACAAAGCTCTCAAATGGTGTTGTGAAAAAGAGCTGAAGGGTGTTGAGTCTTTTGAGAAACAAAGATCAGGTAACAATTAACAAGAGTAGCAGTGTACAACCCTGCTGCTGGCTCTGTGAGAATATGGTGATGCTTGGAGCTCACAATTATAGTGCTAACATGATGATGCTTAATAATGTAAAACATGGTCTCTATCATAGTTTAGAATAGCACACTTACACCTGCTGATTGTCAATGAGAGTGACAATAGTTTTCTTGGACACATTTTTTAAAAAAGCACAAGACGAAAATGCAGGGGATAACCAAATGATTATAAATGCTCTAGAAAAAAAAAACCTTAATATCTGGCAGGGAAATTAAAAAATAGTTCCAACTAATACCATTATATTATATTTCAAACTTGATTAGAAACAGATGTTCAATGTAATGACATTCAGTTTCTTACTGAAATGAAAGCCCCAAAATGAATTCCTAAATACATATTAGAATGTGCATAGTGTTAGTCCATTTAAAACGATCTACTTTTAGATTTTTTTTCCATGGTGTGGCTTGTCTTACACACTGTACCCTATGCGGATGTGACGTGTATCTACTCATCCATTAACCAACTTCACAGGGCGCAGTGTATTAGCTCACTCTTACTCAAACAGGAGTTCATGATAATGCTGAAGAACTCGTTCTGCTACAAGCTTGGGATGTACACTGAGATGTCCTAGCTTCAGAACAAACAAAAGCATAATAGCTCTGACTCTGAAGCGAACATCGGCGCATGCATCCTACACTTTGCAAAACAAACTCCATCCCTTTTGCCTGTAAACGATTTCCTATTATAAACACATGTTGGAGATGAATCACTCTTTAGTTCAACTCTCGGAGAGGACATTTCAGACAAGTTCCCCCTCCTGTTTTCCATTTGGCTGTTTAATTGTCTCAGCGCTGTCAACAGACTATCAAGGTAATTAGCCATGACTGCACAACAACACAATCAGACAGACAGGAATGAACTGCAGCCTCTGAACATGATACTTAGAGAGGGAATGGGTGGGAACGACTTAATGTGGGCGCACGTATGCACACACACGGGAATGCACACATCCGGACGCATACGCTGACACACACACACACACACAACCTCTCATGCACAGTCATTACCGTACCCTGAGTACATAGTTCCATGCCACACATTATATTTCCTTCGCCAACCATAACCCTCCACCCACCTCCTCCTTAATCCTTCTACCTCTTACAACTCTCTCTCCCTCTCACACACACACAGTTACAAAACCAAAACCTCATTTCCTCTGTGCCTCGAGCCATAGGAGCAGTGTTAATTGCGAGAAGGTGGGGAGTGAGCAAGGGTGTTCTTTTGTGTGTGTGTGTGTGTGTGTGTCAGTCCACGGGTTCATGAGCTTTATAGGTGCGTGGAAGCCGCTGCAACTGTTTATGTGTGCATTACTATGTGTGTGTGTGTGTGTGTGTGTGTGTGTGAAAAAGTGTGTGTGTGTGCTCATTTCTTTTAAGTGCGTAGGCAGTCTCTCCTATGCCAGTCTGGGCATAGCTCCAGGGTTTCCTGCGCCACCTGGGCATCTGTGAGTCCTAGTGCCTGTCACTGGGTACCGTCCCAGCTGGAGTGTGTGTTTCTCTGCGTGCTCGCGCTGGTGTTTGCGTGTGTCAGCTGAGGAGGGGCCGCCCGTGATGAGCCTTTAGTGCCAGCAGCAAACACTATTGTCTTATCCGTGTCTTATCCTTTGAGCCATGGGGGCCCATGCACAAACACACACAAACACACACACGCTCGGAGTGTACATCTGGTTCCAACCTCCCCCTTCGTCCTCACACACCGAGCAGATTCCTCCCTTTGAAAAACATTAGCAATAAAAAAAAGACACAAGAAATTAAGAGCAAGGAAAAGAGAATTCGATTAAACAGCCACCATTAAGTAGCCAATGAAGCTCTCTGTGCCTGCTTGCTTAGACTATACATACACCATTAGTTGATCAGGCCATGGCAGACTTAAAAGTACCCGGACTCAAAGGTCATCTACCTCCACTGAGCAGAACTAATATTAGATTAGCTCTATAGCACTATGTGAGTAAAATAAGAAAGGGCACTCTGGGCAGACTGGAAGGGAGGAGATTATATTGATTCCTGGGAAGCCATTGTCTGTGCCCCGCTGAAACACAACTGAATTCACAGCTATGATTTATGGGAAGATTGCGGTAAAAAAAAAAGTAACAATTTTGGATGTGAGGAGGGGTAAACCCGACAAAACATTGTTTAACTGCCATTATATGTTAAGGGACAAAAATAATGGTGCATTTTGCGGCTGGTGCACAGAATATTTTTATGGCTTTACTCTAATTTAAAATGCATCAAATCATCAAAAGTAAAAAAGCTTCAAAGGGATTTAAGGGAATGTTTTTTCCTTATGATTAAATCACCAACAAAATGTTATCTGTGTTTTCATTAAACAGTACATTATTGGGAGTAGGTAGTAAAAAGTATAGCTGATAGAGGAAAGTGGTGTTAAAGTGACTGTTTGAAATCATGATAAAGTAACAAAGTGACAGAGACAGTAATAATACATGATGGTGCTAATATTGTTGTCAGTGAGCATTGGCATTAGTAACAGAGACAAAATAATGACAATAACAACAAAGAGGGCAGAAGGGAGATGCAAGTGTAATAAAAGAATGTCCTTGGTCCTCTCTGTTGGTGAAATTGCCCTCAAAATGATGCATTCTCTCCCGATGATTACAGGAAAGCGTGCCAAAGCTTCGGCGCTGAAAACAATTTTAAGAGCTTTCAGGTAGGGGTCAACAGATCGCTGTGTACAGAAACACTTCAGGGCTGAAACAATACACCCAGCCCCGGTACAATAACACTCCTGGCCTCAGGCATCACACACACACACAAACACAAACATACACTCCTACGTTCCCTGCCCACTGTTGCCCCAAGGTTGAAACTTTAAACCTAATCACTCAGTACTCAGTGGAGGAAACACTCCCGCACTCTTAAGCACCGACCTAATCCTTCCACACATTTCTTTCTTGTGTGTCTGGGGGTGTATTTGCGTGCATGTTTGCATATAAGCAGATGTCCTGTACCTCTGCATAAACAATAGAAGAGCGAGTGTGTGTGATTGGATAATGTCTTCTTTATTTTCTATCTCCCACTTTTGTGTGGAGATATTTGAGCTGCGGTGAGGTGAAGCATCAAAGTAAACTGCTCGAATGTGTGCCTAAATACTGCATGCGCTTCCGTATGGGTAAAACCTGCAGTGTGCGTGCTTGTGTATGGTCACTAGGCTGGAGTTAAGCACAGACTAAACTGGCATACAGCCATTTTAAATTTGAATTTAAAATTTCAATGGATTAAAATAGAAATGTAAATAGGCAAAGAAAATCATGAATAATATTTCTTCATAATATTTCTTACAAACAAAACTGAAAGTACCAGGGTTATAAAAACAGATAGAATGTAGGTATAAATAAAAAGAAATTAATGAAAATATCACACTCTATTCGTGTACCATTGTAAACAAAAAAAAAAAAAATGTTATTGTTTTTAACACATCAACTGTGTCGCTATAAGTATTTATAAGCAATATTATAAGGGTTCAAAGTTCACCTCTATTTCTGTTTATATGTGTGAAATCTTCTGCCATGTTCATCTTAATGTCTTTAAAACTAAGAAAGTAATAGTATATTGTAGTTGGATGTGTTTCTGCAGCCATCATAATCACGCCTCTTTGATTTGTTGGGGTTTGTGAACTAGAGGGCGGAGGTCATAATTAAGGAGGGCAGCTCCTGTCATCACGAAGAAGAAAAGAAACAGCAAAAAAATATGAATGTAAAAGTGGCATGCAGAAAAATACCAAAAACGACTGGATTTCTTTTGCCTCCGATGTTTCAGCGGCTGTCGCACTGGGAGACAATGCTGCGAAATAATTGGCTGATGTGGCTTGAGAAGGACCCTGCTCCCTCTTTCCCTCTCTCTTTCACCCTTTTTCAGACTGGACCTTTGGAGGATCAGATAAGGTGGTGCATACTACAGATAATGTCATAGTTTCAGGAGCTCACATAGTTTTGCTGAGGGATTATTTAATCATGAGCGTTGTCGCGTTGTGCTGTGAGGCATGATAAGTATAAATTCAAACTCAGATTTTGTTTGTAATCTTATAATCTCTGATCCGTTATTGTTTACTTTCTGACATTGTTCTCTCGGTCTCCCTCTGCTCCGTGTCTGCTCGTCTGTTTTCACGTGGTAGTATAGCTATTCAAGTAAGGAGCTTAGAATTATAGTAACGTAGCCTTTCTGTGATGTCGGCATTACATTTCTCTTATGGAGCAGTTGTAATGCATAATTTCATTCTGTAGGTAGGCATGGATAATGGCTCAGGGGCCCCAGCCACGCCAAGGCCCCCCTCCCCCTCACATGTGTGCGTCTGTTCATTGTATACAGTATGTGCACGTTAAGACTAAGGAGGACAGTTTGTATGAAACAGCCATATGTTTAACATTGTATCACTGTAAATGGATCTGCCCTCTGTGCATGTGTGTCCCCTGTATGTGTAGGCAGCACATCTCAAAGTAAAAAGCAAAATTATTTGTCACTGTAGACGTGTGTGTGTGTGTGTGTGTGCATATGGTTGTTTGTAATAGGTCTGGGGAGTTAGCAGGGGTCCCGCGAGGCTGATTAGTGGACCCTACCAAATGTCATTAGGGTATAATGAAAAAGCAGCCCTGGTACTAATGCATAATAAAGTGAATGGGCTGTTACATTACCACTGTGTCCAGACTACGGCTGTTGGCACATCAGCACGTGGTGTGTGTATGTAAGTGTAGAATGGCCCTACATCAAATGTCTGAGGAAAAGATGACGGAAACAGAGTCAGCGCTGACTGAACGCCAACATGGGTGTGTGAAAGAGAGGACGGAGCGACCAAGCAGAACCTTTCAGTTGGGTTAAAGATCTCTCTTTGTGTAGCTGTGAATGTGTTCAAAGCGCACAGAGGCCATTGTCTATGTGTGCACACCGTATTTGTGTATATGTGTGTGGTTATGTTACAGAGTGTATGCACATGTCATACAGCAGTGTGCTGTGCATATGAAAGTAATTCTTAAGTTTCCTTGCCTTTTGTTTGTGCGCACTGTGTGTGTGTGTGTGTGTGTGTGTGTGTGTGTGTGTGTGTGTGTGTGTGTGTGTGTGAGTATCAGCTCCGTCTTGCAAGAATAATATCAGTGGCAGGACCAAAGCAAGTGCTTTCATTCAGCAGCTGATACAGTAATCACAGTGAGGGAGAAGTAATATCTGTCTGCCATGCTGCTATTTAACTACTGTGGCCTTGACTTTTCTATTGACTGCATTAGAGCACCACACTTGTGGTGCCTGTGTGTGTGCGTGTCCTATGGCCTTATGAGTGGTGCTGTGGAGTGCATTCACCTGTTTCTTATTGTGCCAGCAGTTAAATGTGATATATATAAGAAAAGCCTTGTTGAAACGTTAAGCAGCTGTTTGTCTTACTTTTCTTTGACAGGGACCACAGTGAAGGGTGAACGAGGATGCATGTGTAATCTACCCCCCCTCCCTCAATCCAGCCCCCCCAACCCCCCCGTCTCTGTCACAGCATCATCTCTTTCTTCCTAAGTCTCTCCAGAATGATTGAATATTTACTCTCATTTAATGTTACTGTCCAAAAGACATCGGGCAACAGAGACCCACACATATACACAAATCCACACACTCACTCTCACAGCGTAGTCTACCCATTTAATTAAGCACTCCATGAATAATTCAGTTTGAGCCTCTGGGCTGAAGATAATTATAACGATCAGGATAATAATGTTTATTTTGCTTTTTATTGTATTAAGACATCAATATCTCTGCAGTGCAGTGTGGACAGTTTGCAGCTACACTTCGAATGCCTGAAGCACCACCTCTAATATCCGAACAGCAGAGTGTCTTTTGTTGTGTGTGCGTCGCAAAATATGGTGCTTGACGACGCGTGTGAGAGGAAACTTATTAAAAACTTGCTTCCGTCATGACACTAGACAGTAATCTGTGTCGACGTTTTATATCAGGGACCTGACTATGGACTGATAATAATCCCAGCGGTCGCTTGTCCAGTACCAGCCCTGCAAGTGACCTTGAAAATTGTGACTGTTCTCGTTCCCAGTAGAGATATCAGAAACCATAATCCTCAGTTTAGCAGATCAATAATATATAATGTGATTACAGTCGAGCTCACTGGGCACAGCAGCTGTTCTCCGCCCTATGTGGCTTCTATCAAGTTCTGATTAGTCAATGATTGTCTATTCTTTGCCGGGCATATGGAATCAGCAGACTATTCGCTGTCACTGTATAGTCATTGATTAACCCCGGCAACAGATGTGGGAACAGTGATTGTGCTGTATTGTTGGTCTGCACCCTGGCGTACTGCAACACACTGGGTAGTCTTTCCCAAATGGCTGCAATTTGCTATTCTTTCTGAAGATTATTGTAAATCTTTTCTTTCATAATTCTACAGCTGAGAGGTTGGAGAAATGGAGCGACACGGATCTGAGTCATGAGCTAAATTTGAACCTATGACATATCTGCATTTAGCCGACATTGTTCATTATTTCCTCCGTCAGCACACTCGTAAATTGCTGCTTTTCAAGCGGCAATCACCTTCATCTATGTGTCTCATAGATTTACTGCTGAGACCACAGTTACCTATATATACGTCTTACCCTTCCTTCCATACCATGTTCCCATCCATCATCAACCCCCCTTCACGTACACAACAAAAACACACACCACATCTATTCTGTGAGGCCTGAGATCCTTAAAGTCTGCCATTGATCCCTCTCTCTGTCACCCCCCCCAAAGCTCCAGGGCTTCTGTCCAGACACCCTGCCTCTCTGAGAGGCCGGGCCCAGTGAAGGCCTCTCCCTGTGGGCTTCAGCGGCAGGGAAAAGTCCATCTGCGGAGCTGGGCCTGCTGGAGTTAACCCATCAGTCACTGGGGCTGATGGATGGCCCAGACAGAAGGGGAGGTTGTTGGGGTACATGTAGACATGCACACACACACACACGCAAGGAAGCAAACTGAACAACAGATTGACAGATTGTGTCCTCTGTGTGTGTGTGTGTGTTTGTGTGTGTGTGGGTGGTGTACAAGTCTAGGAAACTTGAGAAACTTTCAAGTGCCTCTTGTGTCCCTTCAGCGTCCGTCTCATTTGATTAGTAGCCTTGAGGGGCTCTGTGGATCAATAACTGACTTAGGTAGCCCCCTACAGCTTTGCACACACACACAGTCAAACACACACGCACACAGTCAAACACACACACACTGCACTGAGCTCTGCAGCAGTTCATTTAGGCCAAGCCGTCAATCATCAAAGTGTGGACAGGTCCAGTCTGGCCTAGCCTATCTAGGACGCTGGAGGGGGCTTATGTTCGTGCGTGTGTGTTTATGCGGATGAGATATTATGTGTCTGCTTGGTCCATCTGTCTCGTGCATGTGTGTGTATGAGTACCAATTAGTCCATGTTCCTTGTTACCCGCGCAAATAATGGCACGCTGATATAAGCAGGTGGGTCGATGTCAATAATCCTGAAGTCAGACATATTTTTCCCTTTAATCCTCGTTTGACCAGGTACAGTAACTCACGAAACATATTTGACTTGTAGGTCGACTACTGGGAAAAACAGCTTACACACACATGCACACACAGAACGGATGAGGTCACTCCCCCAGTACGAACACTATCCCCTACCACTGAATATTAGGTTAACCGCTGTGCTCAAGGGCACTTTGACAATAATTGTGGAGGGAGGTTAGAGCATTTTATCATCCAAATTTTCCCATGTGGTCCAGTAATTGGAACGGTTGGAACAAAAGAACCATTAGTTGACCACCTGCAGCTTTATAAAGTGGATAAAAGACACTAACTAATGAAAACAGCATCTTTGTATGCACTGAATCCTCAAATAAACACAACAAAGGCTTGTGTTTCATTATCTCTCAAGTGGGATGTCCAGTTTTGAGGCGGTTCAAAAGTACAAAGTTCAAATATTAACATCAGTATATCATTGAGACATAAATTGTGGCCCCACCTCAAATACAGACACAAATCAATTCCCTGCAGTTTCAAATGATATAAAACTTGATTCTGCTCCCCCACTTTAACTTTCATATCTTCAGCTCCACAGTGACTCAACTTGTCAAAATGTAAACTCACTATCAAAGGCTGCAGGGCTGTTATTGCCTCTCATCCTTTTTTCTTTTTGCTCTTCAAAACAAACTCAAGGTTGAGTGACAGTCGGGCAGATGAATAGCAACACCCGGTTTTGTGACAAGAAGTATCAGTGTTATTACTGTAAAAGTGGTGCTGATTTAAATGCTAGGTGCGATGAAGTGTTTGGCAGGCTGAAATTAAATATGTCTCAATTAGATTAAACACAAACTAAACATTCAGCTAATATTTCTCCTATATTTCTCTTCTAATATCTAAAACTGACACACTCTACGCAGTGGTAAAGAATTTCACTCTTGCATGAAAGATTCCACTTTAGAAGCCAAAGGTGAAACGTTTGTGCAAAGCCAAATCCAGTGGAAGGCAGAAACTGGTCATTATTTGGAAATATTACATCTCTGAGGACTCTTTTTTTTACAATTATTTTAACCAAGGCAACCAAGGTTCTTGAATATACACATGCTTTGAAATCAGAGTGCAAATTCATCGCAATTGAAGCCGACCTCGGGTCCAGGGAGGTCGGCGCTCAGTCCTAGCGGTCAATATGGCGCCCCGTGCAGTCCGCTTGTCCGAGCTAAATGGAAACAGAGTGTTCGACAAACAGCCTGTCCACCCACGGGTGTTTTTCACTGAGAACCTTGTCGACGCCACTGCAGCCGACCGCATTACTACACACTCAATTTCACACAGACACACACACTTAAACACACACTGTCACCTTCCCTGGGGTGCTCTCGGGCCACCGAAACACAGCCCACCACCCACGCCGCTGTCACTCACTTGTAGCTCCGCCCGTCCGTTCTACCTTCCCACACACACACACATAAACACAATCATTGGCCGCCCACACGTGCCAGTTAACCTACTAATGAGGTGGCATGGGTCGTGTCGTGTTCCGCTGCCCCCACGGGGCCGGCCGACCTGTCTGCGCGTCAGTTATATTCCCGCCCACGCTGACTGCCTGATGGACTGCCTCGCCTAATCGACTGACTGAATTACTGACTGACCGTCTGGATGACTGACTGGATAAACATGTAGCATGCTGGGATGGCGTGGGCGTGGGAACTCGAAGTGAGGCACGTGGGTGTAGACCAGAGCGAAGGGATGGATAGCGGCGCTTTAGCTATGAAAGCCTTTTAGTATTCATATACGGACTCGCAGCATGTTGTAATTATTGATGAGTAGTGCCCTTTTTAGCTCCCTACATGCCAGTTGTAGCCCTTAATGGTAATTTCCAGTCTCCCTTTAATGTTTCCTCTGCATTCCTCAAGGGGATTTCCTGTCTGGCAATAAAGAGGTTTTAGCTAATTTAAAAGGTGCGAATGCTACAAGATCCCAAACTGTGTGTTTGACTTTGTTTCCCCGGTCTTTATTTAATGGGAAGTGTTGGCAGAGTCATTTTTGCCCTACTCTGAATGTGAGCACATTGTCAGCACAATGTAATAGATCAGTGTAGGAGAAACAGTTTATTCAATAAATTTTCCCCACATTAAACATGTTACACGCCTCCTGTTCTCACACTGTCAGAATAATGGTTGGGAGTGCTCAGGCGTAGATGTAACAATTAAAACCAAATGGAAGTTTGTTGTTTCCTATGCAGAACTGATGGACAGTTATTTTAGTACCAATTGATATGCAGCACCTGTCTCGCTTTCCCTTTGAGTGAGTGTATGGTGTCATGTGTTTCTGTATGTGAGTCTCTGTGTGTGTGTGTGTGTGTGTGTGTGTGTGTGTGTGTGTGTGTGTGTGTGTGTGTGTGTGTGTGTGTGTGTGT
>JBAJHX010000042.1:12818050-12830089 GCA_037176925.1 Amniataba percoides | reverse complement strand
CAGCTGACTTAAGTCAGCTGTCTGAAAATCTGGTTTATAAGACAGGTTGTCAAAAAATCCTATCCCATAAAAACAATCCATAAAAATGAACAACATGGGTTTGGTAGCCCACACTCAGATTTCCATTGTCAAAGTTTGCTTGAATGCACCAACAGGGAAGAATTATAAAAGCAGATCTGCTCACAACTGCATTAGTGGAGAGGTGGGAAATCAATCTCCAACCTTACAGTGTGCATTGGAAAATGGTCAGCACTGACATGAAGTATATGTGATTTGTAGTTAATGGACTAAAATGTGCAAAACTGCCAGTATGGTCTTTTAAGCTAATAACCCCGCTGAGAGGCGTCCTTGTCAATCTCAAGCCCATAATCCATCTGTGTGCTCTGAATGGCTCCTATATTATTCATGGAAAAGTTTCCCTGTTCCTTTAAGGTAATTTATTTTCATCATTCACTGTGAGTTTCTGCTTGGGGTTGTTTTAGTGGCCCCTGTGGAAAACGTTTCTGTGGGAACAGACATTGTTTTTGGATGTCTATATTGTGTTTTAGATACAGAATAAAAATGTGTGCTTATTTAAAGTGTATGGCTTCTAAAGAAAATGCATATTTTACCAAATCTTTACAAAAACAGCACACATGGCAAATTTGAAGCATCGAGGAACATGATTCATATACCTGACTAATATTTTGTGGCTATGTAGTTATTTGTCAAGATAACTGGCAATAAAAAATGCTTTTTTTAAATGGTACTTTCTCCATCATCTGTTATGCACCCCACAATGAATTGTAACATTTTCCAAGTCACACCCAGGCTTGTTGCCCGGTGCCCTTGCCTCAGAAAGTAATCCTTCCCTTCAAAGTCAAGCGTTTACCAGGGAAGCACATGGTCAGAATTGTAAATAAATCATCAAGTTGGGTGCAGACGTCCCACCAGGAGGAAGCCACACACATCTTGCGGTAAATGATTGGTGTGTTTCTAATGCAGGCTCCTATAGAGGAGCTACGCCAGCTGCTGATGAATGAGAGTCTGTGGTTTAATGAAGTGCGTTTATTATAGGGTGATCAGTGGTTAACGGACAGACCTCCCTGCGCAACATACTAAGAGCACATATCACAGACAGACAGAAAGGGAAGAGGGAGACAAATGTAAGGTACTGCGAGAAACCGAGAGGAAATGTGTAATGAAGAAAAGGAAGAAAAAAAACTTTTTTTCAAAAAAGGAAGGTCAAAATAAGTCAAAGGACGATGAAGGTGGAGGACAAAAGCAAAGTAGAAATGTACATTTACAGTGGTGCCTTGATTTACAAGTTTAATTCATAATATTTCAAATCAGTTTTCCCCTTTGTAATGAATTGAAAATGCCATTAATCCATTCTGGACTCCTAAACACCAAAAATTTTTTGTTAAATGTTTTTAAATAAAAAAAATATACTTAAATAAAGAATATTGTATAAAATAATTTTTGATTTTGATATATCAGTCATTTCTTTCTTTAAATTAAAAAATCGGCTGAGAGAAGACTCGTATCTCGAAAAACTCGTTAGTTGGGACACTTGTAAATCAAGTTAGCACTGTACTGGTATACAGACAAACGGGGGCAGGCCGTGGCCATAGTAAATATCTAAATTATTGCACTAATATTGTAAGTCTCCATATCACTGCAACAGTATGAGGTATCGCAGTATTCAGAACTCCATAACACCAAACATTACAGACCGCCAGACATTACACACCGGCAAACACTCACACACACACAAACACACTCTGTCAGCTGGTCACTTTCAGTTTTCATTGTTAGTTTATGTACAAACAGTTCCAGCAGTTCCTCCCAAGGTCATCTTAATAGACTTTTGCTTTCTCACACATACGCGTTCACACAATCATATACTCCCCGAGCCCCCCATCCACTCCCCCGCACACCCTGTGTTATAAATCACATTCACACACACACGCACATCCATCACCGTGAGCGAGTCAGAATGACAAATAATACCTCCAACAATAGGTTCTATTCATCAATAGGGCCATATGTTTTTCAAGAGTTGAAAAATGCCGAAATAATGGACCAAAACGTATTCAAAACAAATACGTGTGATAAATGTCTGAAAAACTTCATCACAGCCCAAATTGGAGCAGACTCATTCTGGCAGTGGAAGCCATACACATTTTGATATTTCATACGCTGTGCTCTGTTTTATGTACCCTCGAATGAAACAAATCTATACTGAGAATAGAGTTGCAGGAGGTTATGTAAGATGCAGAGGGCTGCTTCACATCATTTAAATCAGTGCTTTTTATAGCGGGAACGAGGTTTACGCAGGATGTACTCTTAAAGGACTGGTAATATTTTTTAGTGTTTTTTTTGTACCGCCTCTCCTCTCAGTAATAACATCATAATAGCTGTTAATTGCTGAGATCTTGGAGAGCAGCAATGTTGCTAAAAAAAAAGTTCCGACTGGGTACAAACATGAGCAGTCAGACAATTAGAAAAATCCGGCCTAGACAGAAATATTTAGATGATTAAATAAAAGTAAACCATAAAATCTTGCTGCCTGCTTTGATGGCAAAAACTGTTCTACTAAATCAGAATTACCCATAAAAACTCAGATCAGACACAAAAACTCGCCATCTGAAACACTGTCATCAGATATCAGGCAGGTAATGATATCTGACGAAACAATGCCACCAATGCAGCAAAACTCTGGCAAGTATGACACTTACAAAACAAACCTGTTCCGCAGTATCATTGGATACTGTGCAAGCTGGGTCAAGACAATCATATTTTTATAGTTTTAGCTCTTTAATACTTTCAACATAGGACACAATTGATTTGGATTATATAAACTACTTTTTTAGTTTTAACCCTTTAACGAAAAGAAAGAGGAAACCTTAGAAAAAGCAGCAGACAAAGGATCCCTCTTCCAGGACATGCAACAGAAATAACGACAGAAAAATCTCAATATAGGGACAGTCTGGGAATATCAGGTCAAAGTTGTGCAAAAATCTGAAGAATACAGATCAAAAGATCAACTGAGTAACTTTTAGGTGCCACCAAGAGCTTTTTGGACATGGGCCAAAAAGTACATTTTGTCAATAGGTGTTTTATCATTCTCATTTTAAAGCATACAGAGACTCTATTTAACTGTATTACAATCACTCGTTAAAGTCTAAACTGACTGGCAGCTCAGATGACTGGAGCTATAGCAGAGATGCATACAGATGATTATGGTGCCCGTTGACCAACCATGTGACGTCGTCCTATTAGAGGTCATTTGAATATACTCAAGCAGAAATTTAGCAGGCCAAAAAAAGCCTAGAGTGGGTCTGTGATGAGGTTCATAGTGTTCAGGCCACCTCGCCAGCCAGCCCTGCTAACAATCTGCATTCAGGCACAATGCTGACTGATTACTAATCAGTGACACTAAGAAACAGCCAGCTGCTCAGCCTATCAAAGCTGTCTGCAGACGCACGCACACACACGCACACACACGCACACACAAGTCAGAGTGGAGCGAAATACACACAAAGAGCCTTAAAAAAAAGTGATTGCGTCTAGGTAAGGAAACAAGTATAATGCGAATGATGTATGCGTTTGTGCACACACAAAAGACATTCACACACGCTCTTTCTTACTTTTTGTCAGTGTGTTTTTCTCATTCGCACACACACACACATACAAACTCATGCGGACCTCTAACATCCTCCAATCAGCAGCAGTGCCACGCAGAGATGAGAGGACCACACCTCGTTCTGAAAACAACTGAAATCAGTTTAAGGACACGTATAACCACGGCGCTCCTTGTGTGCCTCTCTCCCCCTCTCTCTCCCACTCTCTCTCTCTCTCTCTCTCTCTCTGTCTCCCTCTCTCATGCGCTCTCCCCCTCTACCTCTAACTCCTGCTTTTTATTTTTCATCGTGTACCACCTGAGCTCTTCAAGGTTGCCGCCACAATTTGGGTCATTCAGCTCGGCCCCATTTCAGCCACCCGGCGCAGACACACACACATACACACGCACGCAATCACACACCTCCCCCTCTGTGTATTACCTGACACCGCCAGGTGGGAGAGACTCCATTACCGAGTTGAACTCTGACCCAGCTTCGACTGCCTGGCCAGAGAAGAGAGATGTGTGGTGTGCGTGTGTGTATGTATCTGCGTTTATGTGCGTGTGTGTGTGTGTGAGAGAGAGAGAGAGAGAGGAAGAGGAGAGAAAGAGGCGAGCAACTGAAATGAGGCCAGCCTAAATGTTTGTGTGTGTGAATGAGCGTTCACATTTGTTTGTGTGTAGGCGTGTGTGTCTGTATATGTGTGTGTGTGTGTGTGTGTGTGTGTGTGTGCGTGTGTGTACATGTGTGTGTGTGTGCGGGGGGAGCGGCTGGGTTGGAGGGTTGTGCATGTCTCAAATGACACCTCGGGCCATTATTAAGTCCACTTTATTCTTCGGTCTCTGGCATATTTTCTGCTCTCCATATGTTCATATTTTGCTCCTGAACACACTTTCATAACAATCCTCACGCACAAACTCAGTGACTCAACATCTGATTAATATTCAAGGAACACAACTAGTGTCTAAGTTTGGGAGTTTGCTCACAACAACTGGGCACAGCTCTTTTTATGATTATGAAAAACTGCAATACATCAGGATGGATGTTGATATTTGGCAGGAGACGGGCTCATCGTGTCACCCCATCCATTTTTTTCTTGGTGATAAGTATTGTGTCTAGTGAGAATTCAGCACAATTTAACCATCCATGCACATAGACAACATCTCACTTAACCACAAGTTGCACCATCTGCCTCCATCTAAATACCACTGAGGTGAATGTGGCTTTACCAAAGACATATCTCTATGAAAACAGTGTTTTCTGTAGATTATCTCGAGCAATAATGACACTATTCTTTGAGCAGAGACGCTTCTGATATTCCTGAGATATTAAAAGTTTTGCTTAAAAGATTTTACTGCTATAAAAGCCACAAATGAAATTCCACTCACCTCCACTGTGGTGCTGATGCCACGGCCTACATTTACAGTTCACCCCAAACTGGCCTTTAAGGCTTTAGCTGTAACACCTGTTGATTCAACACACAGCCACTTCATGCCATCCTGAGCTTTTCTGTTGCTATTTGGTCTCCCTTCTGTATCATTTTTAACCATTATGTAAAATTGGGAGGTCAACATGAGTTTGAGAGGTAATGCCACGTCTAAACAGCAAGGAACTCCTGTTTCTGACAGAAAATCAAATTTCATGTAGAACTACAAGGAAAAGGACCAAAGAAAAAAAATGCAATTGCCAACACAGTTTGAATGACTAGTACAAAATGTAACGCCAAAACAACACAACATTGTTTATTTTAGTGCCAAAGATGGGGAAAATGTTGGGAAAAAAACAAAACAAAGATATCATGTATTACCAATCTAATCAGGACAGGGGCTCCTTGCCAAAATGTTGTGCCTTTCACTGTAACACAGCACTCCTCAGCTCTGTTTACAAGAGAAACCCCCCTGAGCGGCGCACTATGATATGGGAAAGAGAAGAAGAGAGGAGAAGTGGAATTTTGGCTAAATTTTGGTGTGAGCTCTCCATCGAAGCAGAGCAACAGCCCCCTTCTGTTTTCTAAATGTGGCCTCCTGCCTCTCTCTACAGCATGCCAAGGCTGCTGCAGTGGGCGGAAAGAGGGAGAAGGGTTTCCTCTGTGTTTGTGCATGTGTGTCTGTGTGTGTGTGTGTGAGTGTGTGTGAGTGTGAGTGTGTCTGCCAGGAGAGGAGAAAGAAGAGAGAGAGAGATCTGCTGCATATGGATGTATTTTGACATGGCTTTTTCATTATGCATTCTGCATCTCTGGGTGTTTTGTGCATTTGTGTGTGTGTGTGTGTGTGTGAGACTGCATGTGTGTGAGTGTTTAAATTTGGGGGAGGTGGCCGTGTGACAGAGCGAATTTGACAGAGGCAGGCAAAATGGTAGTCAGATCAGTCGCCGTGGTAATTGGGCGCTCTTGACGTTGTCATTTGCGACGCCTGGAGCTGCCATTACAGCGTGTGTGTTTGTCACTGTGAGTGTGTGTGCGTTTCAGTACAACATGAGCGTGTGTGTGTGTCTGCCTGTGTGTGCTATACGTCTTGACTGACACTTCATATTAGGCCCGCCCCTTATAACTTAAATATATGTCTTTTGTGTATAAGTTGACCATATCCGGGATGAATGTGATTCATTTGTGAGCGCATACACACACGTTCATGCAAACTACCCCAGTGTCTCCTCCCTCCTTCTCTTCCTCTACCTGCGTGTTTCATAATGTGTGTGTTGAGTTGACATTTTAAGGTTTTCTCAGTGCCGGCCGGCATCTCTCGCTCTGCACCCCTCAGTAATTTCCCCACTGACTGTCTGCTATCTGCCTGTCTGTGCCTTCCCTTGCTCTCTCTACTCTATCTCTGCTCTCTTATATGAGATGGTATGCCTGAATCACCTCCATTTTGTCGCCATGACCTCAATATAGTTTGTCCACCACCCATATTTCTGCTGTCTATACGTATGCTGGTCTTCCTGTGTATATATATTAAGTTTTTCTGGCCGGCTGTCTCACCTATCTCTCTGTCTCTACTGATAATGAGCGCTGATCAATTCATTACTTTTACTGACCTTTACAGACACAGACTGTTAGTCTGGCGTCACTGGACGGGAAGGAATCAATAGTTTTCCATCAATGATTGAATATGAAAAAAACCCACACAGAGCAGAGCTGAATTGATGTTTTTAATGGTCAATATACCAAAGCAGCCAATAGCTGATATTTTATATATTCACTTTAAATCCAATCAATATTCAGAGTTTCCCTCAGAACTGTACCAGACTGGAAACGCCTCTGAAGCAGCATTAGACTCGGTCGACTGATACCTTCTGCACTAAATCCACTGATACAGAGAATGATAATCGTAATCATAATTAATTCATACACATTAAAAAATTCTGATTAAAATTAAGTTAAGTTTCTCGATTGAATGAATGAAGGCCTCTTCTTAAATTTCCTCTCAAGAGGTTTCTTCCAATTTTTCAACCTCAAAGGTTGTTACTGGTCTTCTTATTCCCAGTCTGGCCCTGTGACGTTCCATCCAATTAAAATCATGTCAGGTGACCTGGATCTGACCCTGCTCCCTTCCTGGGTTTATTGTGGTTGGATAGTGTGTTTTTTTCAATGAATAGCCATCTTCATGAGAGGTTTAAAACTTAAACAGGAAATGCACTGATTCTACACATCAAAGTCTAGACTACATCTGTGAAATAAAGTTATTTAAAGCCCCCTGTTACTCTAAAATGAGCTGCAGGAAGTCTGAGAAGTTGTCTCACTTGAGACAGTGTCAGTTGGGATTGAAATATACAGGTTTTAAAGTGAGAAAAATCTAGTGGAGTTAGACAGAAGTGAGTTTACAGCTACATTAGCTTCTACGAGCAGAATCACACACAATAGAGTGAGTGGTTGAGTTGTATTGTGGTTAATGTGGCAGTTTTAATAAGAATAAAAAAATATCTCTGGTTCTTCAGCATTGAATTTGACCTTTTTGTGCCCTTTAATATTGACTTTTAAACATTATTCCCGAGGCAAAGACAGAGTTTTGTACTACTTCATACCTATGTAATGTAATTTCCTTGTAATTCTATGATTTATCGAACTTCAGCTACTTGTACTATTATTCATTGCGTCAGTGTTTTATTCATACAGGCATGTATTTGGCACACATTTTAAAACATTATCTTATTATCACTGTTGTTGCTGTCCTGTAAAAAGCACATATCTCCAAAGCACTTCTTATGAGCTAAGAACAGCAGGCCTGTTATCGGCTTTGTGACAGTGTATTTTTTCAGATAATCGAATGGATTATGTGTGGTTTATTCAGGGAACTAAGCAGGAGATTTTTTCCAGCTCATAAAAGAATATTTAATCCTTGAGCCGCTAACATGTTCAAAATCACCAAATTTGGAGATGCATGCTTTTTACTGGACAATGGCGATATAGGATATTATTGTCTGGGTATAGTGTATATGTAATGTGCAGATGCTCCACTTTTTGGCCGCTGTGCATCACAATGGGTATTATTCCTTTATGCTTTGTGTGTTTAATGTCAGGAAATGTTTCAAATCATATATATATATATATATTAAAAATAAACAACTATAGTGGCACAGATGTCTGAACGCTTCTAACAAAAGCCCTTTAACAGCTGCCTCAAGGAAACACACTCTTAAAAGGACTGCAAAATACAATGCAGTATTTAAGGGCTTTCAGAGAGATCAGGCCGGGTATATAAAGTCCATTAACACACTAAATGAGACGTTGGGTCAAATAAACCTGACTTAACAATGTTGTTTGCATCAATACAAATATGTGATCAATTATTCAAATATCCAATCAATCATTTTGCATCAGCTGGAGATAAAGACGTCACTGAAAGGACTGACTCGTATATCAGCAAACCAATAATGGGTCTGACCTTAGAAGAGAGTGACATTATTTATATGCTACTTATTCCTTTTATTGATCACTTGTGTTGGTATCAGCTCCCTTCTCAGTATCTCATGATATCTTGAACCCCAAAGTTTCCATCTTTTTTTTCCCTCCACTTTCAATCTAGTTTGGTGTGTTTGCTCCTCCGCTGTTTGTCTCAGTCTGTTTGCATTCTGCCGTTCTTACTCTCTGTTTATTGACCTTTGCTTTCTGTCTGTCTGATCATCTGTCTTTCATGTTGTCCTCTTACCCCTCCTCCGGTCTGTCTGACTCCAATTTACTTTCCGTATCTGTACCATCCAATCACACACCTTCACATTCGCACATGCCTCCCTTAAACCTACACCCAGTCTCGGATGGGGCTGAACCAACACAAGGGTCCCCTGGTAAACTCAATGGTGGGTAGATGTGTATATATATATATATATATATATATTTGTGTGTGTGTGTGTGTGTAGGTGTGTAGGTGTGTATCCATTGTTAATTAACCCCCTTCACCCCATCCTATGCCCCCAGGAGTGGCTGTGTGCTGAGCTCGATCCCTGAGCCCCAGCCTGCTAATCCACACCTGAGTCTTGTGCGCACAGACACATATGCAATCGCGCACACACATCACATAGAGGGTGTTTTAAGGTGTTAAAGATATGTAACTTGTATAAATCTGTCCTTGTGCGAGAACACAAAAGCATATCAGCACTGCAACACCTGTGTAACAGCGGCTGCTGTGTATCTGCGTGTGTTATCACACAGTCTGAGCTGGAACACGTTATACACACCTGGGAGGATTTCAGACTCATACAGTTATGCCACATTGCTACACACCCAATCACATAAAAAGGTATACACACACCACAACTATGCAGACACACACACACACTCCCGGCCAGGCGCACCTCTCCAGGCCTGAGCGCTAGTTGTCTGGCTGTCACTGTGGCATGTTGTGCCAGAGAAAAAGGAAAGCAAGGCTGAAGCGTGCTGTTACGCAACCCACTGAGGACGATGACTGTGTCTCTTGATGACACACGCTACACACACACACACACACACACAAACCCACAAACTCACCAAGGGCTGGGTCTGGATTACAGCTCTCTGCCTCTTTGTGCGGATAGCAGACAAGGGTGCTATGCTGCCAATGCAAATGCCAACCCAGATGCCAACCAGAGTGTGTGTGTTTGTGTGAGCGCAAGTGTGTTTTGGGCCTGAGAAGAGTAACGGCTACAATGCACACACGTGGCGTGTGTTTGATTGGTGAGCAAACAAGTAGGTTGGCATGCGCACGTACAGCCGGCTGCAATGCATGCACAGTCAGATGCGCACACACACACACACGGTTTGGCACATGTGTGCACACTTATACAAACAGTCACATAAGCACGCATGAGCGCACACACACCAATACACACATGCTCCATTGTGACTTTATATGCAAGAGCTAATTGTCTCTCTGGTGCTTTTTGTTTTGCCATTATGTGCTTTCTCCCTCTACTCCCCTGTTTAAATGGAGATACTGTCCAACACCGCGCGTGTTTGTGTGCGCGCGCCTGTGTAAATGAGTGCGCGCGAGTACAAGCATGTGTGCCATTTCAATCCCCTCACTTGGATGCCCACAAAAACGCTTGTCCTGAAAGAGTCCTGCTGTTGATGTGATTGTTTTATGGCTGTTTCCATATTTGGGCAGATTCAATATTCTATTCTACTGTCTCGCTTGCCAGCAGCTTTGACCACGCTATTTGCCTTTCCCTGTCATTCAGGAATGCTCGGGCCCATTCAAACCTAAACACAGCTTGTGTTTATACCACCAGCCTCGTGAAACGCTGGGCCTGTTAATACACTTGAGAATTATCTTAAAACAAATAACTTTCAATCGTCAAGGTCAGGGGACTATGAAAATATGTGATCCCTACGTTCTCGCGGTCCTCCCGGTCCTCCCGGTGACGACGTTGAACGTTATGAGCTGGGCCGGCAGTGGAGCATTTTATGGAGCCCATATTAGGGTTGGACGGTGATCAGGATGTTATTGAATGTGTGTCCGGCCTGCTAAATCCGTTGACTGGATGACAGAGCCAACACAGTCAGAGAGAGCGGGCTAAACACCCTCAGAAAGTAGATCTTGCTGAGCCATAGCTCTCTCTACACTTAATTTCACTCCATTTTAGAGCACTGCGCCAGCGCAAGTGAAAAGTCATTGTCAAGTGGGAATAAAGGAGTATATTTCTGCAGCCAATCACAGTCCAGGGAGGTGTCCAAAACTGTCAGCTTTATGAGGGCAGTCTCTTGAAAACTATCCTCTGTTGAACTTGCGCTGGCCAGGCGCAGGTGTCCAGGATTTAATGAAGAGGCTGCGAATGTGGTGGCTAGGAAGTACAGAAAGGGACTGTGCAGTATTTTAAAATCGTAAAACAGGAGTGGAGCGCTCCAGCATTTTGTCTGGGAGGATAAGACTAGAAAGTCCCAGCATCCAACAGTGACAGGAAACAATCCACCAGCTGTTAGCTACAACAATTCTCAAATTGCCATTTTCTTTCCGAAGCTGCTTCCCTTCACTTACTTTGATTTTTCTTTCTTAACAACCAGCACACAGGATGAAGTGTATTAGGAAGCACTTAGCCACTTAGCAGTAATAGCTTAGCCGCTCTAGAGCTGGTCTTTAACATAGTTACAGAATATTGGACAATACATTACAGAGAAGGGCTGCTGTTGTACAAGCAGCTGTGACTGTTAGACCAAAATTGCTTTTGCACAAAATGGAAGCAGCTTGTTCACTGTGTCTGCAAATGTGTTTCCATATTTTCCACACGTTACCGTAGTGATGTTATAAAGAGACACGCACGCACACTTTGTTTCATATTTGTGTGGCTAAAACATCTATTACGATGGGTGCGTGTTTCCTCCCTCATGCCAAATGCATGTGTTTTGCAGTGATGATCTCCTATGGAAGTGCTGTCACCCCTATGGTGTGACCCCATCATTATATATGTGTGTGCGGCCCTGACTTTGACACGTGGGTTAACATAATAACTGCTATGATAATGAAGCAGCAATTTCCCCTCTAGACCCCATACTGCTCTCAGGTAAAGGGAGTGTTTACAGACAGAAAAGTGATGATTTGTGGGGGGGGTGAATCTGTGAAGTCCCTGTGTGTGCGTATGTGCATGTTTGGGGTTCGTGTATGTGTGTGTGTGTGTGTGGACAGCTGGGCGGCTGTGTTTGGACAGTTGACAGTTGAGTGTGACAGATGACGTCTCTATCCTACCATTATAGAGAGATGAGAGCGAAGGACGAATGTGTGTTTGTCCATGTGATTTACTGGAGGTGGGAGGGTGGCTTTCAACTACCGCACACGCACACACACACACTTTTCATCCAGCGTGTGATTAGGGGTGCCTGTGCACGCGTTACGCGTTCATGTGCATTTTGGTGTTGTTGTTGAGAGGCGAGGGGCGTAAGCTGACAACCATGACAGATGATGTCTTTATCCAGCTGTTTCAGAAGACTTTGTGCCATGTGTATGTGTGTGTCTGTGTGTGTGTGTGTGTG
>JBAJHX010000042.1:12786025-12817950 GCA_037176925.1 Amniataba percoides | reverse complement strand
CAGATGATGTCTTTATCCAGCTGTTTCAGAAGACTTTGTGCCATGTGTATGTGTGTGTCTGTGTGTGTGTGTGTGTGTGTGTGTGTGCATAATGTGTATGTGTAAGCTTCAGGGTCATATCTGCCTCCAGGCATTTTGGACCTGATTCCACTGGGGCGGGATATAAGGGAGGGGTTGTTACAATTCACACCCCAGGAATGTCTGTACTCCTGTCTACTCTTGTGGGAATTTCCTCTTCTCGCACCCTCGTCTATTCCTTCCCCGCTCTCTCTCACTCATTCTTCCATCCCCGAGGTGACAGGTAGAGGGAGGAGGGAACGCCAGATGCACACCTGGTTTATTTTTGTGAAGAGAGGGAGAGGGAGAGAAAGAGAAAGAGACAAAAGAGAGAGAGATAGTCCTTGAGTTAGTCCTCTGCATCACTGGTTTATTCATTCAGTATCTGCTGCATAAGTGTGTGTGTGTGTGCTTCAGTGTCCTTGTTGGTTTGTGCATCACTGCACTTACTTATGTGTCCTCTGTCTTGCATGCATACACAATATATGCATAATATGCCATTTGGTGGCATACTTTCATTCAAAGTGCTTTGCAGTCGTACGAGTGCCTACAATTTCACAACCATTTACACGTAAGACACTGTAGATGTCGTAGCTTTAAAGAAGTACTGTATAAGTTTTGTTGGGAGATTGGAGGTTAGATCCTGCTAATCTTCTACCTATCAAATGAAGAGAACTTTGTAAATGTTTTTTCCAGAGCGCCATGCCAATAATTTCAGCACCAGTAATAATGAGCTCATCATCATCTTAAACGTGTGGGTAGTGGTTGCGCCTCCTACTCCTCCCATTAACAGTGCAGGACAAAATAATACTCGTACAGCCAACTATACGGAAAGGTTTAATTAATTTGGGAACAGAGGAGTTTCTGACCTCATTGCTCACTGCAGCATTCACTTAAAGGGGTGTAGTCTGCAATTACTACTCAATACACTTTTTTGTTAAATTGAGCAAATATTTCTTTACTGCCAGGTAGTTGTTTCTTCTGCGTGTGTGTTGAAAAAAAAAAAAATCAGGTGGTCAGACACAGCCATGGCTCTGTAAATGGGAAAATGGCTCGGACCAAGCCACACAAGTCGCACTGTTGTTTATCCACATTTAAACACAACCCGTGAGTATTCACTTGCCCATCTGTCTCTGGTCAGTAATCAATAAATATTTTCTGTATCTAGCAAGTCCTACGTCAACTGAATTCATCACTACATGGGTATGAACAAAAAATGAACCAATTATTTTGTGATTTAATTGCAGTAAATGCATCAAAAGGATGCAGAGAGACCACATCATGATGTTAGCTTGTAAAAAGTACATTAGCCACAATTGCTGTTTCCTGACAGTAGTACACATAATCTGAAATCAGACTCCTCTGGCTCCACCTGTTGCATCTAAGGCCATCTGATACAAATCCACCATGCCCAAATGAAAACAACCAATGGGAACACAGAATGTCACTGTACAGGTTACGGGCAGCTCCCCTCCACCACACATGCCCCAGATCAGAGCAGACACAATGGCAAATAAACAGCCACCAAACAATCAAGCTATGAGAAAACAGTTTACTCAAAAGAAAACACAAGAAAAGAAATGAAGGAAAACAATCCAAGAAGAAAGAATTAGATCTAGTGACGCCGTGGGAAGGAGCTTTAGAGGAGAGCCTTCAGCGCCCCGTAGAGAGACGGGAAGGGGAGCTGGAAGTTGTGCTCACTCCAATATTCAAGCTGAGTCTAAATCTGACAGTGGCGTTAACCTGCATAGAGTGTAACTAGGGCATAAAAATTAGAAATTTCGAGCCCTTCAGGGGGAACCGGGTAGTGTAACAAGTGAGAAACAGGTTAGTTTTGGAGTGGAGGTGGGGCTGATAAAATGTTAATGGGACCGGAAGACTTACCATGATTCTGTTATACAGCTTGAATTTTATAAAGCCAATAAGCAATAAACTGAGGGATCATCTAAAATTTACTGTCATCTTAAAGCTGCGGCTGCTGGGCCAGATAAACTCAGCTGCTGTTCGCTTCTCCTTCTCTTGCCGACGCAGGAAAGACACCAAAGTAATAGAAGTGAAAAGTGTAACATGCTGTCAGTCGCTTCAGTAATGAGATGTAATTTCTGTGCGTGCAAACTAAAGCACATATGGTGGAACTTTTGCTGAAGAACATCAGCAACTGAAAATGTGCCAGCTAAGTGTAATGTTACTCGGCTTATGATTTACATTTCTCTATGTGAAAGTACAACCGCAGTGTGAAATGTGTTGCTGTCGGTGCACTGGCTGTGTTTTGAACAGAGTTTTTTCTGGACTGCCAACCATGACAGATACGACCAAACCAGTTAATATGTCTTCAAGACATCCCCACTTAAGGTTAATGTGCTGGTTTTTATTTTATGACACCGCTGCATACTGATATATTGCAGTGTATAGATAAAACATATAACATATAATTTGCTGGCATTTTCTGACTTTATTAGAGAGCACCACAGGGACAGAAAGGGATGTTACGACGGTCCCCAGCTGGAGTGTGTCAGAGCTAGCCCAGTGTTAAAATATATTAATCATCAATGCCAGCTTTAAGCTCCTTCCTATGTCCACGTCCTGCTGCCCGGTGTCTGTTTTCTATTGGCAGTTAAACATCCTAACTACCAAACAATGCTGGAATTTAAACAAGCAGAAGAGTTGTTATGTTATGGGAGAAACCTAGGTGACTGTGGACAAAGCCAGTCAATTTTCAAATATCAAACCAAATGAGTCAGCTTACAATTTGAGGCAGCAATCAATTTCTTCCTTCCTTTTAATGGCTTGCAGAACATTTTAACCACTGCTTAACACATACCTGTCAACTTAACTGCAGTGGAAACAGGGAGCAGGGTGATGTAAAACCTTCAGGAATCAGTGTAACCTGTGATCAGACTTTTTCGGTCCTTGAAGCACCCACAGCCACTAACGCGGCGCTCTCAGCTCCGCTGCAGAACCCCTTCGAGGTCAGCCATATGACTGCTAGAGACATAGCAGACAAAATGGAAATTACCCTGCAACACTGCTTCCCAGCGTGATTGCCACCTCTCCCGAGGGCGCCGGAGCCAGGCAGCTCGCGCCGCAGTGCCTCGGCACAGCATTGTGTCACTGAAGCAAGATTGCAACATACACTTTTTAAATTTTGTTTGGTAGTGTGACGATCCATGAGATTTGCCTGTCATGGCCCTGAGATGTCAGCTAGCACAGAAAATGGAAGTTTCACGGGATAAAAAGAGACTTCAGGTGTATGTCAACAGATGGGGGAGTGTCTGCTACGCAGGAGTGGTTGTTAGCATAGTGGGTGAGCTACTTTACATACATACATGTGTATATGTGTGTTTGTGTGTATACAGGGGGAGCTTCTACAATTGGATTTGCATTAGGAGAACTAGAGCAAAGGACGTATTTGCATTTGGGTAAAGGTGCAGACGTACTTTGGGCCATCCCGCCTGTCCTGTGTTTGCAGCCTGCATCAGATGCACTAAATGACCAAAAGGTCAGTCTGCTGTATCACAATAATTATCTCTTAACAGAAAAAGTGACCTTGGAGAAAACTGTGGAAATATTTTATATTCTCTCAGGTTATACAGTACCGGAGGATGTAGGTAGCAAACATATTTGTGGCAGAGCGCCTCGCATTTGAACACGTCTGGCTGCATTGATGTGGAGTGGCTGAGTACAGTCCCTGTGTTTTCTTTGTGCTGATAAGTGGCCAGGCCTTGGGCACTTGTATTTTAATTAGCATCAGGTTGTATGAACTCGAAATGCATGAAACGGTGGTGTAAGATCTGTCCTTTCGCCGAATACCTCATGAAGAGGCTTTGTCGGAGACGGCAAAATGGCCAGGGCAGCCGAGGGAGAGAGCTTTGAGCAGGAGAAAACAACCTGAAATGGCGGCGGCTGCTGGGTTCACGGCCAGAGCGCAAGTGTATGTGTTTAGCAAGAGAGATACAGGGAAAAGAATAGTACAGGGGGAGGACTAAACACAAGGCAGCAGAAAAAAATACAACCTGACAAACACGAGTATTGATTTGAATGTCCTCTCCCTGCCTCTCTTTCTCTCTCCCTCTTTCCCCTTTCTCTCCTTTGCCCTCGCCATCCCCTCAGCTTTTATTTCCTTGTCTCTGCCTCTTTTTTTTCCATCTAGAGAGCCGCTGGAGGACTTTATTTTCTATCCATCTTGAAGTACTGTAAGGATGGATGGAGGACAGGATGGAGGGGTGGAAAAGAGGACGAGGCTTAAAGAGGGAGGCAAAAATGGATTGGTGAAGAAAAGTGGAAATGGAGAGACGGCGACAGAGAAAGAGAGGGAGAGAGAGAGAGAGAGAGAGAGAGAGAGAGAGAGAGAGGAAAAATGGGGCCGGTAGTTGTTGAAATGAGTGCAACCGGTGCAGCTGAAATGGAAAGAGATGCTTAAAGTGGAAGAGCTGGAAAAAAAAAGAAGAGAGAAGAATAAGAAATATGGGGAGCACGAGACAGACGGAAGAAAACAGGGTCTAAAGCAAAGGAGGAAGAGGAGCAGGGGGAGTACAGGAGTGAAGAATGCTTCGAGAGGTAAAGGTCTCGCCTCCGTCCCCCCATCACACACACACACACCTCGCTCCCCCCTCGACACCCCCTCGTTATCCCTATTAGCACCTGCTGGGCTAACGAGGGCCCCGCTCCCCCGTTGCCAAGGCAACCCCTCCGCCAACCTTCACTCATTCTTTCTTCCCTTCTCTCCTCGCCCCCCACCGCACACACCTCTAACTCCAGCAACCACTAACTACCTTCAATCTCAACCCCTCCCTCGCTCCCCCTCCCCGCCGCCGCTTCCTCTCCAGGTAATGAAAGGAAGATATGAAGTGGAGGGTGTGTGGGGAAGGAGGGGGTGGGGGTTTGGGGGGGGTTGCTGAAAGGGAAAGAAAGAATATTTGAAGTGAACATGCATTATAGCCTGTTTCCCGTCCCTCTGCCATATTATCTGCTGCTGTATCCTATTGACTATTCAATGCATTCAGATGGCGTCCTCATTGATGTAATGGCTGGATGTCGAGTGGACAGCGTTCCCTGGTTTTATTGCAGAAAGCCAATGAGAGAAACCCATAAACACAGAGACAGAGCTAATGCGGTGCAGGTCGCCTTCGCTCACAAGCCTCTCAGGCAGGGACGGGCCCGCCATCTTTGGAGCCCCGGGGCAAGATCTGCTCAGGGTGCCCCCGCCACCAGGTCCTTTTCTCGGACACTAACTGGACCCTCCATCAAGCTTCTTTTTGCGGCACTCACAATAATGCATTCTCCTTGCTGTAGAACACACATTATCCTTTATCTCAACAAAATGCCAGGAACGTCTGTCTTTCTGTCCGTCCTTCTATTAACGGTAGTTGTACTGCTGAGGACTTGAGGAAGTGCAAGGGACATCGCCCTGCCGAGCTCCTGCAGCTCCACACCCACCTTTTTTATCTACAAATGGGGAAATTTAAACAGATAAAAAAAAAAGATATTTCTGATGTTTTAATCCTTTGTTCAAATGACCCAGTTGTGCTTTGCTCGTGCTAACTCTGTATCCTTTACATTTGTGTTGAGAGTAGCAGAGGAACAGATGCATAGAAAGCACAAATTGGTGCATATTGCTTGATTTGTCTCCCCAGGGCACAGGGCCGCTGGTAATATGCAGCATAGCAAAAGAAAACAACACAAGTGACACAGTTTTACAAATCAATAATCAAAGCAATCAATCATGTTTTAAGCACCCTGTGCCTGCTTTACCCAGTACAATTATACCAAAGTGTCAACCATGTTCTGGACTATCTTCATTCATTTTTTTTTGTAAAGTAGTGCAGCTTTTCCTGTCATAAAGTAAAGTGAACAGTTGTCACTTTTCTTTCAGCTAAAGCAATAGAAGTTATTATTTTTCTCAGAATACATTTGCCTCTTCATTTTTCCCTCATTTACTAGTTTCCTGTGAAAGCAGCTTGTTCCATCTCATCTTGTAACTCGTAGGGACCTCTGCTGACAAACTCTGCTCTCACCTTGTCTGACAGGGCTGGCCAATCAGCGGGGTCAAAAGGTGCCGTCTTAGTGGACTCAGTTGTTGCAGGCTGTGTTCAGGTTGTGCTGCATGTAGAGGTGGATGTCTCTCCATCAGGAGCTGCTGTGGATGTACATGAAGCTGCTGGTATATCTGTGTACCTCCAGGCAAAGAGAAACGCATGCACATAGATACATGCCCACTGTGTATGTTGCTCAGAAATTACAACACAGTGCTGGTAATGAACAGCAATGATGAGAGATAATTTCCTTCAGGTAAAAATACTAAATCAAGTACTTCATTCAGATTTTTTTACTTAAGTATCAGTATGGGTGCAAGCTGGAACTTGGCCTCCTTCATGAAAGACACTTGAACTGACACACTATGAAAAGGTGTGAAGAATAACGTAAATGCTGACTGAATATCATTTAGCTGATTCCGTTTCAGGGTCTTATATTCAGGGTATTATGCATGCTGGCTCACTGGGACACACAAATAGAACAGAGTCACTCGTAATGTTTTTCCTACTATGGCAAGTCAAAATGTCTGCTGTTATTTCTATTACCCTGTTAACTCTTTTTAGATTCATTATATAGACGTGAGTTTTTTTTTCAGTTTGTCGTCAGATCACTTTTTTTTTGTTAAGGGTCTAAAATTCAAAGACATCCAATTTACCATGATCAAACACATAAAATAAACAGAGAAAGGCGACATATCTTCTTGTTTGAGAAGAGGCAGACCACAAATGTTTGGCATTTTCTGTAATGAATGAAAATGAATTATCAGAATCATTGCTGATTTTTAATTTTCAGATGATCAGTTAATCGATTTATCTGCTAATTGTTTTAGTAACTATCACTATGATGTGCTTAAAGTTTAAAACCCCATCACAGAAACAAAACAGTCTCTGTTAGTTTTATGCACAGTGTGATTTAATTTGATTGTATATAATGAATGTAAGCAGTGTTTAATGTTTCAGCTGGTTTATGTGGAGCTAGTTTTAACTGTTTGAGCAGGTTACTTTATCCTTTCTGTACTGTAAAAATGTATCGTAGAACATAAATGGAACAGAGTGTAGAAAGAATAAGTTATGATAATGCAGAGGTTTCAGTTTATGACTATTATCTATCTTAACCACACGTAATCTGTAACCTTTACAGACTACAGGTCCTGCAAAAAATTCTCTAGCATGTAATCATGATAGTATTCATTATAACTAGAGACTTCATCTTTTCATACAACTCTCAGCAAGAACCAGAATAAGCCTATTTACCAAAATGCTGAACTATTCTCTTAAAGTACCAAAATATATCAAGATATAACTCGAGTAAAATATTTTAATTAAATACACTTATTTACTTCACTGTCACAGTGCTAAAGTAGGCATATTTGTCAAAGATATAGCAAAACCTAAACCTAAACTAAATATTTTTATTCTGTCCTGATATTGATATTGGCCTTCAGAAACTCTTTTCATAATAAAACTCTACAACAGCATCGAGCAGAGGGAGGCCTTGCTGTTATTGCTCACAAAAGACCATTTTGTTTTCTTGTACTTGTGCTTCCTCCTTTCATTCTCTCACGGCCCTCCTTGATCGTTCAATACTTTCCCCGGCTCTCAGAGAGATGTCTCAGTCGTGCTCATTAATTCATGAATGTACCGCCGGTGAAAGTCCTCACTGTAACTGTTGTGGAGGACTGCGGCGATTCAACCACAGTGAGCGCGGGTACACATAATCATACCAAAGCACACCAGTGTTACCGCTTAGGACAAAAAGGTTGTTACACGTCTGATTTTAAAAAATGGCACCTTTGTTTGGTGCTTTTCAAATTAAAATAAGTTGTCTCCTTTGTAGAGGAGATTTTGGAGGTGAGCAAACCCCAAAGAAAACAGATGGATACAGTTAACTCGAGCAATTCTACTGCACAGACACACACACTCTCAGGTACGCTCTTACAGCCACCCACACACCGAGGGAAGTTGTTGCGAATTCACCGTGTGTCCAGTAAGTGCTGATAATGAAGCTGTCTGTGGTGATCAATAGAGATCAGCTCTCGTCACTTCTCGCCGCTCTGGCCCTCTCTGCTTCCCTCACCAGCCTTATCTCAGTCCTCCCTCTCCATTCCCCTCTGCGCCTCCCCGCTTCTCCACCGATTTGTGTGCGCTCCACCATCGCTCACTCTCATCCTCCTCCGTCTCCACCAATACTGTCGGCCGAGGAATTTTTGGTCCAGCCAGACTGGAACGGAGAGTTCCTGTCTGGAAGGTATTGCTTTTTGCAATCAACATGGACAGCTAGAATGGAATGAAATGAAGTACATAAAAATGAACTGAGGTCATTTTTAACAATGTTTTGATGATGCCTGTGTTTCTGAAGTGCTAATCCTTGAAATCATTGCCGATGTTTGGAGGTCAAAACAGTTCACAGTGGAGATTAAAAAAGAAAAAAATAATGACAGTGAGTTTTGGGAAAACATGAGGATTTGAGGAAAACTTCATAATTAAAATAAAAGAACCAGAAAATGTATTTTTAAAGTTGTCCCAATCAATATTTTCTTTTTAACAATGGATGAAATGACTGAGTGTAATTTGAAAGGGGACATTAGTAGTGATGGACCTGCTGAGAATAACCACCCCTCAGCTTCATAAAGCATTTTCAGGGTCTTGCGTGTGAGTCTTTTGATCGGCTCTCATCTACTCTGTGTGCATCTAACCCACCGCCAAGCACCAAGTAGGACAAAAGAGTCACAAAGTGTACAGAACTGAACATAGTCTAGCATTTAAAATGTGTACAGAGATTGAAACAGAGCTAAAAGGTCAGTGTATACAGAACTTTTGTCAGGAGAACAGAAATACTCCAAATTAAGGCTAATGTTGCGGCATGTCTGCTGAATGTGTAAATATACAATTCTTCATCAACATGTTAAAAACCAGATCACGCGTCCTTCTGATTTAACATGTTCCTCTGCCCCCAAATAGCATAAAACCAAACAGCAGCTTTTTTTAAAAATTGAGAATAGAGCTTTAAGGAACAATCCTATTAATTATAACAACTTCCATTAAGTTAATCATTTATTTAAAAGTGATAACAAAGCAGAAATCAGAATCAAAGAAGAAATCAGTTTTGTGTGCATATTCTGCAAAGGACAACAATAATTTTCAGGTGCATTTACCCAATAAAAGCAAAGTAATTTAGATAAAGTCCACATGACTCCATCTTCTTGCAATTAAACGGGTAAATACTGTAAAATGGTTTAACAGATAGAACTAAAGAGCATATTTTCTGCCATCAGTTGCATTCCTCGACACAGCACGCTGTTAAATCAAGCGCATTATCTAACAGTCCAATCACAACTGTAACTCTGTGTTGTTTAATTAAACCAGTTTAAGGTTGAAGGTGCACTTTCGTTTGTAATTCTCTGTCTTTACCTGAGGTCTTTGGAACAACAAAGAGGATCTGCCATTTATTGAGAATATTGATATTTTAAAAGTGTCGCATTAACAATGTTATCTGGCTGAAATGTGACCTGTGTGTAAAATAAGTCCGAATCAAATCAATGCCAGTGCCATCAGTACCCATGAAGTCCAGTCAGTTTGAGCCTTAAATGTCAAGCAGTCGCACTCTACCATCAATTTCCTTAATCTTCCTCCCCCTCTCCTCCTCCTCCTCCTCTTCATGCTCCGTGCACCCTCCCTTTCAGCTCTCGGAGAAGATCTTGGCTGATTGCTGTGGTTGATGGCTGCGAGGAGAGAAGGAAAGAGGCGAGATGGAGAGGGAAGATGAGCGGGTGCGGCGCAGAAATGATGGGGTGCTGTTTGCCCCCTTCGCACAAATTTCGGATTTAGGGTTTTCAGATGTTCGCGCCGCCGCAGCAGCTGCGAAATGGACGAGAGAGAGAAAGAGAGAGAGAGAGAGAGAGAGAGAGAGATGTGGGAGAGTAACGGAGAAACAGAATGGACAAGTGAGAAAAAATAACAAACTGCCATGAAAAACCCAGAGTGGTAGCAAAAATAATAATAGTTGTAGCAGACACTGCAATTGTTGGAGGTGGTGATGGAGGTTGGGGATGTTTTTCTCGCCGCCGTTGTTGCTATGGCTGTACTTGTAGCAGGTTATGCTATTTTTGTTGGTGTTTTTGCTGCTGGTGTTGCTGTTGTGTAGGTGGTTGTTACTGTGGATGTCTTAGAAGTTTTTAGTTGTTGTTACAGCGGGTGGTGTGATCCTCTCCCCGCTGGATGCTCTCAGTGTTGTGATTGCCGCCCTTGATGTTGCATCCAGTTGTCGGTGGTCCGCCTTTTTTTTTTTTTTCTGCGTGTGTCTTGGTTGTTTATATTTGTTGTGTTTGTTGAGGCAACTGTTGTCATAGTCGTAGCGGCGGCGGCTGTTGTTGCCGCTGCGACTCTACTATTTTTCATCCGTGTTGATCCAGCCAGCTGGCTACTGGTTCTGCGGCCCTGTGTCAACAGATAGGCCTGAGATGGATGCCCACTGGTCTTTTGTTGGAGAGAAAGAAAGAGAGACCCCCACTGACGCCTCCCCTCCCTTCAACATTTGCTGTTTCTCTCTTTTTCACCATCTCCCTCTGTCCTTTCAGTCTTTCTGCTGCTGTGATTTGTGGCAGCGGGCAGCGATAGGGGCGGTGGTGACTGTAGGCCGGGCTTGTGTTAAAGGAGGAGAAGAAAAAGAAGGGATGGAGAGGGAGGCGTGGAGTGACACCGGGCACGTCACTGGGTAAATAAAGGGATGTGAGTTGGTGGTGGCAGTTTGTCAGGCCACACACACCGTGCCAGCGCGAGTGTGTGTTTATGTCGGTGCCTCTTCGTATGGGTGTGTGCGCGGGCCTGCGCCACCGTAAGCGACGCATGTGAGTGTGTGTTGGCGAGTGTTTGTGCGCACCACAACACACATGCTCCGCTGTGAATCTTCCCACAGATGGACTGCTGCAAACACAGAGCAGAGCTCATTCATATTAATGAGCCAAATCTATACAATGAAAATTTAATGGCAACAATTTGTGACTGGGCGCTCGTTGTGTATCAGTGTGTACCATTAGTGGAGGAATCTGTGTGTTTGACTTTGTTCATTCTGTTGGGTGACAAGTTAAAGGTAAAACCATCCAATAAAGCGCCACCACAGGCCTCCACAACAGCTTTAGTGCTCCTCGTTCTGGATTCTTTGAATCAGTGGGACCCTGCTGGAGGGATGAACACCATTCTTCCAAAAGATGTTCCCCCGTTGTGATTTATTTGAGAACGCTATCTAACATGTTCCACCGAAATCTCCCATACTACAAGTTCAGCAGGGTGAACGTGAAGGCCATAGTATATGACTGCCATCACTGTATTCACATACACATAAAAGCATTCATTAACAGCTTGTGCCCTGCATGGAGAATCTGCATTTGTTATATTTCACCACCACTGAATGTGCTTTTTTTCCTTTAATTTGTCACCCATCTGTATTTGACGCTCGCAATCTGTCGAATCTGTCTAACTTAAGAAAAGTATCCAAGTACAGTATGCATAGTTTTTTTTATCTCTCTCTCTGTGTCAGGGCAGAGCAATAGATTCACTGAATGGTTCATCAGCAATGCGATAAAAAACACTGTAAAAACTGCACTTAGGGAACCAAATCAATAATGACCGTTGTCCACTTGGCACAATGAACCTTTGTGGGCAGAAATAAATGATATTAATGCTTACTGTAGGAATCACTGCACACTTAATACATTGCAGTGATCTGTAATGTCAATTCTGGAAATAACTGGTGCAAGTGAAATGTAAAGACCTGGAGAGGAACCTTGAGAAATAATTATTAATAATTAGAGTTAGCTAGTTAGTTAGTTAGTTAAAGTTAGCTCCAGAGTCATTTTACACCTTTCATCTTTTTTAAGCCTTGTAAACTCAGGTTAATACCGCTGACTGGCCAGCCCTCTGACAGAAGAAAGCTTGAGAAGAGTGCTAGTGCCCAAATATATCCTGAAAAAGTATGCTTATCATTATTCGTATGTATCATTATAGATCTCCTGAAAGTCCTCATATATCCTTAACATTTGCTATACTTTTTGCTTGTGACTATTCATAACTTTCCAGGATTTTATAGATGACCCTTTAATGAACTTCTTATGGGCCCTTCAGCCAAGTGGTAACTGTTAAGGGGTATATCACGATTTTTAACAAAGTGAAAATCACTTTTTAAAACTGCTGACGTCGAGTGTGTGTGGGATTTTATTACGTCTTCCTGTACTTTCCCATAAGGCCTCAGTTACAGTATGTGTCACTGAATCTTTCTCCCCTTCTCCATGCAAAAATATCGCCCAAAATAAACTGTCAGAGAGTTGCACAGATGAAGAAATATGTACTGAAAATATTGTGCATGAGTGCGCATGTGTGTATGTGTGTGTGTGTGTGCACGAGTGTGTAAGCAGCCCACCTGTGTTTGTTCTCGCCGATGTGTCACACCGCAGTGCGCTTATGCAGTTATTTGGCAGCGCTGGTCGCTCCCATGTCAAAACACACGCACACGCACGCACACATACATACCTGATACCCAGTCCAATATCAGTGTAAATGAGACAGGAGGACCACTCTTACACCAGGTGCACACGGCACTCAGTGTCACTGTCACCGCAGGAGGATAGAGGGCGAGGAAACAGAGTCAACAAGATAAAAAAAGAGGGGAATAAAAAAAGGGGGACAGATAGAAGCAGAGAGGAAGGGGGGGCAGAGGAGTGGTGGATACTGCTCATTGCCATTGTTATTCCCCCCTGCAGAAAATGGCTACCTCCATTAAGTCACTAATGATCCCTGCATTGTGCCATGGCAGCGTCGGAGAAAGGGACCGACACGTCTGAGCAGGAGAGAGCCGGGGAGTGATGCAGAGCAGAGGTGAAATTATGGAGTGAGTGATGGAGAGGGAAAGAAACGGGGAAAGACAGAGGAAGGGGATGGAGACGAGAAAAGAGGAAGTGGTGGAAAAGTAAGTGGAAAAGGAGCGAGGGGACGATAAATGAACAAAGCGGTGCGGCAGAGTGAAGGATGGCGCGCCGCGGCGACTGAGCTAACGTGGAAGTGGCGTGCATTTTCCACTCGCAGGTACCTAAAGAAGTGGCGCCTCGTCCTCAGTGCCGTGCCAACGCCGGCGTCTGATCTGTTACGTCACTCAGCGCCACTGGAGCGTGACATTAATGGACATGCATGGTTCAAACAGGCAGATGAGAGCAGATATACATGCAGCCAGTCAGACGCACTGAGGCGCTGTATGAACAGACATGCAGATGCATTTTTCAGGGGGCAGATTCCCAGATTCTCCCTCACATGCTCACGCACATGACACACTGAGTTTCAACACATGCATCACAGTCATGGGAGACCTATAGGAAGAGGCAGTTATGTCGCTGGAAATTACTCTTGAAGATGAAGCACCGCAGACACAAATGTCAAACCCCGGCTTGCTTGAACTTTGGCGAGTTCCGTGCACACGCAGACTCACCTGTGTGTTTGCAACTCCCCCAAAATATCCTCAAATTAATCTCCTCCCTCCATGCCTCAACGATCACCGCAGTCACGCAGCCCCGTCCTCCAGCCAATCAAAGCGGAGATCTGCTTATTGAAGAGCGGGCGAATGCCACGGCTAGTTGTTTGATTTGAATTTGAATTTTAAAACATCTCCCTCATTACATTTTCCATTATTTAATCAATTATTCATGAAACCCACAAAGGAGTGAGGGTGCTCGGATGCCGAGCAAACACTTGGACAGCCCTGAACTTGATTCACTGTTTCTCCTTCATAACCTCCAAGTATATGAGCCCCTGCCTCGTCGACAAGTGTCTCCTAAGGACATTCAGAGAGACGCAGGAGGAGGAGGGAGGGGAGAGGGATGTCTGACAGGAGAGAGGGCTGTCATAGACAAAGAGACGGAGTTAGAGGGATGGCAGCAGAAACAGAAGGGGATGCGGAGAGGGGTGGCAGATGGAGGAAGATGAGAAGTGGGGCGCTTGGGGAAAGGCAGAAGGATGGAGGGGAGAAGAAATGGAGAGGAAGGGAGACGCAGACACAAAGAGGAAGAGAGGCAGACGGCAAGACAGAGGGCAAACCGAGTTAAAGCAACCGAGGCTACCCGCAGCATCTGTGATCAATAATATGTGTCCAATGTGCGCTGCGCAGAGCGGAGCACCAGCCGGGCTCGGGCCTTGGATATGTTACATCACCGCCACCCACAGCAAAAATACTACGCCTTCTGGGACAGGATATTGTGCTTAAATAATAAAATAAATCACGTATTTTCCCTCTCTTCTCACATCACTCTCCGCCTTTTTGTCTCCCGTCCGTCTCCCTGTGTCTCTGCGCCGGCAAGATAAATAAAGAGATGTAATGAGGAATCTTACAACCTTGTGAGAAGCAGCCATTGTGTTCTTATATTGCGAGGCGTGAATAGTAAAAGGCCCTCGCTGTCTCGCTCCGGTCGAGACACAATTCGGGGGAAAGACAAATAGGCACTTGGATAAAATAAAAGGTAGGGCAGGGGGCGCTTGAGGATATTGAAAAAGCAACAAATGACCTTCTCCAAGTTTCATCTCTTCCCCCTGTCTTTCTCGCCCCGCGTTTCGTTCTCTGCCTCCGCCGCGCCATCTCCCTCTTTCCCACTCACTCACCCACTAATGGTTATTTACCTTGTTGGAAAGGGCTTCGCTTTCTCACCGGAGAGAATCGACAACAGGACGTGAGCGGGAGCCGGGCAGCCTCTCGAAAAAAAAAAAGAGAGAGAGAGCGGACAGAGGGAGGACAGAGGGAGCGGACAGGAGCAGGAGAAAAGAACGAAAAATATATCATTCATGTCGGTCTCCCCGGTGACACCGACTCTCCCTCCCACTCTCCCTCACAGCTGTAATGGAAGTGAAGGTTTGGCCACAGACAGAGAGGGGAGAAAGAGAGAGAAAAAAAGAATTACATGTCAATATTTGTTCCCACTGGCTGCCTGGATAGAAACAGATACATTACATTCTCTTAGTCTTTTCCCCCCAAAGCCAATTCAAGAGCTCTACCTTTGTTTGGGATCAAGAAGACTTCGGGGGTCGCCTGGGAGAAAGCAGACACGGCAAGACAGCGAAGGAGAGGTATGAATGTAAGGGAAAGAGGCCGAGAGGATGAGTAACGCTGACAAACAATGATTTTAAGGCCACAGAATGAGAGGAAGCGGAGAGTGGACATTTCCCATAGCAAGTCTTTGGAATACAAACAATGAGTCAAACCACTGTCCAGGCCGGCTACTCCTCCATCTCGCTGACTACAGGCTGTATCATCAGTATGAGCAGTTATTGCTTTTGAGCCACAGGCCGTCCCCTCACTTGGAAATTGCATCGGCTATACGAATAAACGCTCCTTTCATTTTATTCAGCGAGGAGAAGAGCAAGAACGGAGATGTTTGCCGCGCCGCACGTTGGATTTTGCGCTCTTCGGAATAAACACGAAGGATAATATCACACCTACAGTTTGTTTTCCGCGGTCCAAACCGCAGTAGGCAAACATTGCTTTGTTGTATTTGTTTTGTTAAGGTCGTCAATAGCTCATTACCAGCGAGCCGTGGCTTGAAAACAGACATTGTACACCACCGTCCCCCTTTTCGACCATTATTCTTTGCCTTTAACCAGCACACCCAAGTAAACCCACACACTGCTGTCCTTTGCTGAGGCACAGCGAGAACCCTGCTCCCTGGCTGAAAACAAGTCGCACAGACTAGTGGCTGCTTTATTGGACAGCGCCGTAGGAATTCCTCATCCCAATAAATCTGAGAGTTTGGCTTGCGTTGATGGACCTGTCTGTGCTTGTTCCTCACTTGGCAGCGACAGCAGTTATGAAAACATGAAGGAACAGCTTGATACCAGCATCAGTCCAAACTGGAGATTCCATTTAGTCTCTTTTATGTTAAAACAAGACAAAGAGTCCACAATCACACGTAAGATTTACCACGTTCACCGTCTTAGCTTGATTTGCCAGCACGCCAACCTTTGGTAAATAAACACAAAGTACAGAGGCTGATGGGAATGTCTTTAGTTTTGCAGATGTTTGAAATTAAGTCAAATTTCGACTTGATGAAAAGTGAAGTGATAATCAAAGCTTTTGCAGTTTTTCCTGAAAGGGACTAATCTTATCACAACCCATTAAATGGTTACTGAGTGTTCCATTTAAAACCAGAGACATCAAATTTTCTCCCAATCCATCGTCGCCCATAATCCTCTGGGGGGCATGAATGCACCAGATTCAATCTGTCCAAGAAATGTTGAGATATTTTACTTTACTGTTGGACCAACTCAGCAGCAGGCTACCATTGCCATCACCAGCTGAAAAAAAACACTTTTCCCTGGAAGGTGAGATGTATTTAGGCATCTTTGTAGTTATTTTATTGTCCGAGTTTGAACAGCGCTGTTACAATTATTCCAAACAAATAGAACCAAAGCAATAAAGCTCGCCGCTTTACGCTTACTGAATCGCAACACATCATACGCACCAGCTCGTTTACCACAAAGGACAGAAATAGCAAAGGGTAAAACTGGCTAATGGCATAATATGTGCAACAAATTGACAAACTCACTATGTCACATCCAATATTTCATTATGTTGGTACACACTGTGCTACGTGAGGCCCCAGAGCTTGTAGAACAGAGTTTGTAAGTCGGTTTGTGTGTCAGGATTGATGACATGTGTGACACCAGCTAATTAATTGGCCAGAGGCAGTCAACCCTTTCTATCCAGCTCCATTTGTAAATGCTCTCTGTGCTTACAAACAGCTCGTACAAATCAATGCGCCGCTATCTAACAACGCTCACAGCCACTGGAATATTGAATGAGACACATATTGTTAAGGTCATCCAGAGTTGTACAGTGAGCGCGGCCAATTCCTGCTTTAATTGTCTGTCCCTCTCGAGCCGAGCGAACATTTAGAAAGGTACTTGGAGCTATCTGAAGCAAAACACAGCTCAGAGGAAGGGAAAAAAGTAAAGAAACAGGTGTTGGGGGACCCTGTAGTGCTTTAGGTTTGCTGTAAAGGAAGCTGCCGTGACACTTTGTTGTATCACTGTCAAATTATTAACCTCGCAGCCACCTTTCAGTCACTTTTTTTTTCCCCCGCCACCTTCACTGATCAGCTACCCTCTCATCTGCTCGCCATTCAGAAGTTTCCTCAAAGTCAAGTCTTTAGATCCAAATCAGGCCGCACAAGACAATGATGTTGATTGTCACAGAGGCAACAATTTCCTCGCGGCACCAGAGGCGTTTGATTGTGAGATTAGAGTTGCAGTCATTTAACACAACCTGAATAAAGGTTAATTATGGCTGTAGATAAAAATTATCATGACATTCAAACTAATCTGTTTGGAATAAGTTGTTTGTTTAGCATCACAATAATTTGTCTTTTTTGCACTGAAGTTGTGTCACCCCCAGGCCACGCTGGGATTTGTAATAATTGCAGCAGTTGTCTGCAGTTTTAATCCCGAACAAATCTGCACGTCTGTAATCTGTAAAATTCCATCATAAATTATCATATTTTTTCCAAAGACAGTGATGGTTTGATAATTTGTCCAATGTGAATCTGCATCTCATTCATTTTGGGTGATTTTTTTTTTTCAAAAGGGTTTCTCTTCTTTTCCTTCTCCTTTGGTTTAGCAGAATCACGGAGACTGCTGTGGAAATTCCTAATGAAAGCTTGATGGTAATTTGGGTGTAAATTCTGGAGGCTCATCTAGCTACTCAGCATGAAGACTCATTATGTTTCTGTCGTCTCCAGAGATAATCCCCGGGATTAAATTAGAGTGAAACACTGACATGGTTTATCTGTGGGAAAGGCAACGCACTAAAACGCGGATGTGAATTAGATTCATAAATCATACGACATCCCCAGGTCTGCCGGTGACACCAGATGGAAAGAAATCAGATCGTGCTACAGATGTGAATTTAATTTCGGTGCAAAGCGATACAGCAAAACAGTCCAAATGTTTCTGGGATCAGAGAAATTGTCCACTGGATGCTGGACAGTTTTTGGAAGGATGCTAGAATTTTTGGCATGAAATGGGTAATCTGTGATGGATCACAATCTAAAATGATCCCTGAAGTGCTGAATCCATCCAAGTAGCATGTCACACCCAGACCAGGGGAAGATTTTTCTTTCTACATTCTTACTCCTCCAGTGTGCGGCTCACATGTGCATTTAATATCTTAAGTGTTCTGTTTCTTCTAAGTATAATAAATATGTGGAAAAACATACCAATATTAAAATGTAAAGGTCAACACCACAGTGGACCTGAGGGAAGTCAAATTGAAGAAGGACTCTGAAATAAATGACTCTTCCTGGTTGAGACAGAGCAAATAGTTGTGGTCTTGCAGTTTGGCTAAAAGCAGAGCAACTGTATGTGGCATGCGGTCCTGAAAGCCCTTCATTCTGGGACTGGGTGCCCTTTTTGAATAATGTAACCTTCAGAATGTGAGAGGTGACTAGTTGCGCTATTCACTGTACTCATTTTAAACGCTCACTTCAAAACATGGCCCCAGGGGCCTCATTTGAGTATGGACAGCGCTTCACAGTCAACATTTGACCTTTAAAGCCCCAAATGGTTTTTCCTCAGTTATTTCACTGTTGCATATGCACATTTTCCCAAAGGATATGAATTGCAGATGGCAAATAGCTTTTTGGATAGTTTTCATTTAGATTTTCCCCCAGTGCTCTCAGTCCAGTTCAAAACTTGATTTGTAATCAGACAAATCAAAATCAGATTTTTCTAACTTCAAAAAACAGTTCAAACTCATGAGTCAGTTTTCTTTGCCGACGGTCCATCGAGTGAGATGTGCTTCAATCGTTCGGCTCCACATGTTGTTTTTGTCATCAGTGATATGGTCACGCTTTTGCTGCTTCCCACACAGTTTGTGCCTCGTGCATTTTGTCTTGTTTCATCTGTTCATGTTATTTTCTGTGTTTTCTTCCCTGTAATATCACTGCATCTGTTCAAGATAATCATAAAAGAAGAAGTGTGGCACCAAGCACACACTGTACTGGATATGCCTACAGCTGATAGACTTAAAAAAAAATCACTTTTGTAATGGATGGCAACCATAATCTCTTTCTCAAAAATCAGAGGTAATCATTTTTTTCTGTTAGGGCAGCAGATTGACCTCTTCAACCCTCCCTGGCATTTTGGAGGAAATAACTTTTTTTGGCTTATCACCTCTGCCCTAAAGAGATTTGCACGCTACTGGGTCCATGCAACCATATGATTTCAATCTCACCCGATACACTGATAGGGATCATCCAAAGAAAAAAAAAACACATTACACTTAATATTGCGGCATGCTGTAGCAATCGCATAATGCTGGAAGATGTATTTCCTCATAGAAGGGAAAAAAAGCCATCATCACAAGGGAAAAAAATGTTCTCATAACCAAAGAAGGTGTTTATTACAGATCTGCAAGGACAAAAATGGATTTACAACAGCCACGGCTGAATCTGTATGCTAATTTGTCTCAGAGCATTAGCATGAGGCATTCAGTCAGAGAGACAAACATCCAGCTCATCCTGATGGCCTTGATGTACACTTTACACAACCAAAATAGCGACACGTTACGTCCCTGCAAGAGGTCATGGGACGGACACATGGACAGAAAACACAGAAATGAATAGAGTGCCACAGAGAATGATCAAACACAGACTGAAGTGCATTCCTTTTGGTTAAAAAGTATTCATATTTGGTGGAAGCTGTCAGAGAGGCGCCCACATACATAGCTGTCCATGTTGTGAGTCAGTAGAGGAAGGTGTTAGAGGGTGCTGTGTGGTTTTTGGGTAATGTCTCAGCCACGGAGAATGGAGGAGGAGTTCAAAGGGTGAGTTCACAGAAATGATTAAACATATATATACATACATAGATATATATTCAGCTCTAATATTTCTGACTAAACCACAGTACAAAGGAGGTGAACGAAGTTTCAGCTCTGTTGTGTTCACAGAAATGAAGAATGACACTAAAAAAAAACACTCAAAAGCAACCTCCTTACATAATCTACAGACATCGCTACTTTCAAAGGAACTACTTTCTTCTGAAGTAATAGTCCATGTGAAACTGTTGACAGTTTGGTCTGTGGGCTGTCCTTGAGTGACTAAGACACTATTTCTGGAATTAAATGCACTCTTTAAAATGCTGTTAGCACCACAAACAATAGAGCCCCATGATGTTAGTGTGGAAGGAGACATCTCACAGGCCGACGTCTCAAAACCTGGGTAAATAAGACCAAACTTATCAGCATGGCACGATATAATCTATAATATAAGGTGAATGAGAAAATGTTTTTTTATCGTTTGGGGGAATCGACCCTTTAACTACAGGTCAGTGGCTTTTCTAATTCCTACTGCATTGATTGTCAGCATTATTATAAAGCTCAGGTGCCACATGACAAATGACTGATTATACTCCTCCCATGAATTTGCTACAACAAAGAGTTATTGAAACGTATTGCCTATAGGATAACACTGATTGGCAGACTTATTAAGAAGCTCAGGTGCGTGGTGGTAGTGTTCTTAATAAATGGGCTCGAGTCATGTCAGATGCCCATCAGGGTACAATGGAGGGGGGTGACAGGGCTGGGCTGTCCCATCAGTCACAGCGCGGCGGGGGGTCAGAGGTGACCCTGGCACCCCATCTGGTTTCAGAATACACAGCTAAGGGGAAACAAGGCGGAGCGAGTGTTGAAAGGAGTGATGGTGGTGGTGGTGGTGGATGGGGGGGTCAGGCGCGCCTTTGTTTTTAAAGATAAATACATAGATGGATTCATGTTCATAGACAGGCGCATGCAAACACACTACAGCAATCCACCCCCCCTCACCCCCCCAGAGGAGTGGGGTCAGGGGTGATCTGTCACATAGAGCACCTCAATTGTAATAGATGGACGCGCACGCACAGACACACACACACGCAAACTTACACACACACAGTTTTGTGTCCCAGTGTGGCTGGCAGGGTCCTGACCTGTGTGACCAGGCTTGCAGACCAGGCAGGCATATGGGCCAAGACCCTGGGGGCAGCGAGATAGACAAAGAGCTGTTTGGCACCGTTAGAGGATAAACACACATAGTTTACCCAGCTTTTAAGTCAGGAAATGAAGTTTACGCACCTTTTTTTTGTGCAGCAAATTGTTTTTTTGATAAGTTCCTCTTTTTTTTTTTTTTGAAGATAAGTTCTTTGCAATTGCGATCAGCCTCATGTGTGGTACACACTATTATATTTCTCTTTAAAAGAAAAAGTCAAGCATAACCTGCTGCTGCTATGAGAGCGTTTTCGTTTGTTCAGGCAGGAGCTGGGAGGAAGCAGGTGCTGGTGGTAGCTGGCATTGTAAGCTTGGACGAGGAAGGACATACATGGGTAGGCATGGCTGGGTCCAAATTAACATGGGCTGGCTCACCTGCTGCAAACTGTGTAATTTATATCCCACATCAGTGAGTCTAATTCCTTTGTACTTATTTTTATGTACAGTCATTTTGTTTTTGCCGTGGGGCGGTAAAATTGGCAGATGGCTGAAAACCATCCGTGCCTTTTTCCTCTCTTCACGTTTCTCACTTTAAGATGCGGGTGCACACACACATAAAACAACACAGGAGCGCTTGCAGCCATTTGAATGCCTTAACATGTCACCTTCTAACCTTAGTAGTTTCACAGGTCCTAGAAAAGAGAAGATCTGTACCACTAATAGATGGTCCTGCTGGTGTTGTTGAGCTCTTTGCAGGTTCAACAACACCGAGACAGAGATGGGCATTTTTCCAGTATTTAAAACAAAACCGCTTAAAGGAATGACATTCTGGGAAATGTTTGCTTTCCTGCTGTGAAATTGATAAAAAAAAAAAAAAGATCCACATGACTTGTGTACTAAGCGCTTAAATGTGAAGCTTAAGCCAAGACACAAAGTTGTGGTTCGGTGGGACTCCAGGGACTGAGCTTTGTCTAACTGAATAAATAAGCTCTGATGATGTCACCGGAGGCTTCATTATCTTGTGCTTAAAGAATACAAATTCAGTACAAAATGTCAGTTATATAGAAATATTCTATTTAAAAATATGCTTTTTAGTCGCATTAAGGTACATTAAGTGTAGGCCCAAATGCTCTTGGAGCTTGAGTCATGCCAAGACCTAAAAGTCAGCATTGCTGAGTATTAATTTATTAAAAGGCGAAACCAGACTGCACACTGATGTACAACACTCTGGCCCACTGTGTAATTCATTTTATCTGGTTTCATTTGTAAATTGCATTCCCAAGTGCCTCCAGCCCTGATTGGTTTTGGAGAACCAACCTGGTCTGTTTTCTCCTGATTGTCCGCAACCTTCACCTGTGATCTTTCCTCTCTCATCAACAGAGACACACATTCACCACCTATCGCTCCATTTATTTTCGGCCTCTCAATACAAGAACACACACACACACATACAAAGACACAGCCACACCCACACATATTGTTACTTGTGACATACACACAGTCGATCAGCTAGACTTGAAATCTCTACACTCCCCATTTACTCCCGACTCCGTTTGTATGCATGCATGCAGACGCACTCAGACACACTCACACTTACGGTTCACACAAACACACACTCATGCAGACCTGAAAGATGTGCACAGGAACAAATCACCAGCTGCCAGTGGTAAATGAAGATATAACCACTCCTGGCCGCCATGTACCTCCAGCAGTGCCACTTAATCCTGCCATAGAATCTAATGTGGATGGACTTCCAGTGATGGAGAAAGACATGCACTAACAAACACATCCACTCTGGCTAACAGTGATTGACATGAGCCTGCACAAAGCTCTCTCTGTCTCGTACACACAAACAGGCTGACATGCAGACACATACAGGTGTGGGAGCACACACAAACAGTGCACGCACACACTCCACACTCATAATCACACTGACTGTGATTAAAGTGTTAAAGAGATGAATATTTATCTTTTTCTCAGCTGCTGCCAAATGTTACTATTTACAATTGAAAGCCACATTGCGAAGACAAGACTTTATGAAGCTGAGGTCATGATACACCATGCAAGACACATTCTCACACATCCTATGTTTATTTGTAGACTTTTAGCTAAAAGTAGTATCTTCACTTTCATCTTATCCTATAGTATTTATTAAATGACCTTATTACTCCAATTTCTAAAACTGCAAATTGCAATGTAATTAAAGGGACAAAATACACTGTGAAGCCATACGGTGCATAAATGATGAATGATGTATGTTTTAATATATGGAGAGGCAGTGTTGCACTGAGGACTCTGCTGAAAATGTCTATAAATAGTGAACAACTAATATGTTTGAATGTGTTATATGCCATTCATTTACATGAAAAGTTTCATAGTTTTACACATCATTTAAAGCCATATGTGCAGTCTACAGTCTTTGAGGCTGCACTTGAACTAACTCTAACATAGCAGCATGTCTCAGGTGCAATGCAAATATGCAAACGTTCACCCTCATCGCAGTCTAGAAGGCTTGAACACAAATTTCATCTGAGGGTGTGTTGGACAGATAAAAATTTTAACCTGATGTTGCCGTTAAGGGAAAAAGTTAGAGGGAAAAATTTCGAGGCAATCCATCCAACCATCAGCGAACCATAAATGTCTGCACACAACTTTACGCCAATCCATCAGGCAGAAATAGTAATGACATCGGTGAAAAGCCGAGGGACCACCAAAAAAAAGTTTCATCCCCGGAGACTTTGGCACAACAAAATTCAATGTCAGGCCATGCAGAAGTTGTTGAGATTTAGTGGTGGACAGACAGAAAAATAGACAGACGTTGCCCTCCCCAAATCCATGCCACAAGCATGGCTAAAAAAACTCGGATGGATGCCCCCCACCCCCACACATCTCTGTCTCTCTCTCTCCCAACGTCTCTCTCTCTCTTTCTCCCTCTGTCAGTCTCTTTTGTTCCCCGTCCTCCCTCTGTCGGGGTCTGTCGCCGTTGCCTCCATCTGCAGAGAGCAGTGATCATCGTTAATGACAGGCGGGCTTTAATTAGCCCACAGTAAACAATTAACACAACAGAAAAAAACATTTCAATGCAAATCACATCCTCCGATGATAAAGTGCTGCAACAATATCAATGAATACATTTGCCTGTAATTAGGAATACCTTCCTGGTTATTTCCGTGTGTGCGTGTGCAAGCATACGCATGCAAATGATTGTGTGTGTGTGTTGTCTTAATAAATTCCTATAAAACTGTTTCCCTTTCCACTTTGCTGGTCTTTTGTGTGACTCACTCATTAATGCTCATAGAATTGCTATTTCAGTAATGGATGTCTGAAAGTAAAGCCACAGAAATCACAATCAAATGAAGCTGAATGGGCTGCAGATGAATAGGGAGACAGGATACACTGAAATAGCTTCCTCCGCAAGTCTCCCTCTCTTTACTTGACCTGTTTTTGACATGTCCTGTTTATTATTTTCAATGTAAAGAAAATCGGCATCTGTATTGAAACAAATAGACTTGACTGTGTGTGGCGGGGAGCGCGGACATGAGAGGTGGCAGACCGCCAAGAATAGCATACAATGACACGAGTTGTATTGTATGTGAAAATACATCCAGCCTTGCATTGCAATTACGTTGTTAAGAATAGGACAAAGAATTACAGGCAGAAAGAATTAAGTCGTATTAGTCCATCTGTCATTTATGGGTTGTCAGACCCTAGAGAACATCTTCTCTCTGTTGATGATTTGGTATGGTGAGCCTCTCCATATGCAACACACTCCCCAGACCCCTCAGTCACGGATGAGATGCTGGACTCCGGCATCCCAACAGCGTAATATGATGTCTGGCTAACAAATTAATGACAGACAAATGGCATCGATCCTCGAATGCACTGGCTTTTGTTAATTGCCACAGAGTAAGTAATGGGTCTTGACTAAATCTGCGCTAAAGTCAATTTGCAAATTTGCACGTAAATGAAAACTTTCCACGTGGAGAGAAACAAGGTGCTACGGAGGTATTTTTCACTTTCAGTCTTTCTTGTTACAAGGGGCTTTAGTAAATGGCGCGGAGTGAAAACAGTGCTGTTGACACAATAAATAATTTGCCATCTTCGGGCGGTGATACTGTAGGTTTTACTGCGGTTAAATTGAAATGCCTTCTGTCTTGTAACAATATACCAGCTGATAGACCAGTTATGAACCAAACAAGACCAGAAATGTCATTCCCAGGAAATGCTGCTGTACTTATCTTGGTCAATCACCAACAAATATGTCACCTTGTTATGACCTGTAATTGTAGAGCCTTCCTTTGGGCCTGTCACTGTAATATAAAAAATACCAGAGGCCAGATGTATAAATGATCTTTCTGCACACGAGAGAAATACTTTTCCACACAGAATCTGGTATTTATTGATAAAAATGTGCATACCTTCACGCATGCTTTACACCATGTGTGACACTTCATTTGAAACCACAGTCTTTCATGACATCACCGCTTTCGACGGCGGCCTCAGCTCAGTTTCAATAACATTTACAGCCGTGTGAATAAATATCCCTCTCTGCTAGCTTGAGTTTGTTCCAGCATGAGCAGATTTTTTTTTAGATGGTCGCCCACCCAAATTATACCGTATTGTGGGAATAAGAATAAACATAAATTTGCCCCACTTATGTGTCATTATTGTTATTAGTAAGCTGTTATGGATCACAAGGCAGAGCACACTGATACATATGGCTCAGTGTAACACCATATACGTGGCCAGTGCCAGATCAAGAATGGAATGAGTCTGTGCTATGTCCAGATGAGATTAAACAGGGGAGTGTTGACATAAATAATTTTGGAAATGGGCGTTCGGCTTGCGCACATGCAAACACTTTCACAATGGCTCTGATGTATGAATTGGCCATGAGCACCACATATTTAGATACTAGATACGCAATCTGCATAGTGTTTTAAGCACCTGGCCCCAAGAAAAACACCGGTCGAGGTGTGTCACATTACAAACATAAGAACTCTTTGTAAGAGTTTCTGATAGGAGGATGTGCATCGTGTTCCATTTTGACCAAACCTGTATTGTCTCCATCTGGATCCCTGAGCCACCAAATGGATTTTGCATTGTCAAAATTACCACTTTGATTTCAGCCCATATTGACTCCATCCCTTTAAGGGCTAAAATCACTCTCCCTTTCTCTCTCTACTCCTTTTTATTCCATGTTTTTCATGGCATCTCCATTTTGGCCCTGTTCTCCCATTTTATTCCCTCTCTCTCTCTCTTTCTCTCTCTCTCCCACTCCTCTTTCTCACTCTCCCTTTCTCTCTTTCTCCATTCTCTGGAGTAATTGCATTGATAGTGAACAGTGCTGCTAATTAATTATGCAACAGCCGAAAATTGAGGTGAGAGCGAGGGATGAGAGGAGGAGAGATGAGGTTTGTGCCAAATGGTCTACAGTAGAGAGAGAGACAGAGAGAGAAAGAGAGAGAGAGCATGAGGGACTTTGAGAAAAAAGCCAGATGGGAAGCAGAACAAAGGAAAAGCACAAGAAAATGAGGAAAGGAGGAAGATGAGAGGAGAAGAGCGTAACAACTGAGATGTTTGTAACGAGGATCTGTCAAAACGTGGAGATCAACAGCGTGGAGGCAAATCAGGGCTCTCCTACAGAGGAAGATCACAAGCATAGATGCAAACACTGGTGGAAAAGTCAAAGGCAAATTTCACCGGTGAAAGGCACAGATGTGTGTCTCATACTTAACATATGTCCCTGCTCTCCACAGAGCAAATCCTATGGGACTGCTGGATCTTATGGCACAGGGAGGGTCAGGTTGAGAAACACTGATGCTGATTAAAACCTGAGTCAGTGTATTTCAATGGGAGGACTGAGATAAGATTGTCTTTCATGAAAATATTTTTCTATTCCCTATTCAAGGGATTAGCTGAGTTGCTAGTAGTTTAGCTGTGATTGCCTGTAGCGTCAGATGGTGTAACTATTAAAGCAAATCATTACTTTACACAGCCCCAGCAGCAGAAATAAGCTTTTATTTTCATTTGACTGTTTAAATTTACTAATGTAACAAAAATGCATTGCAATCTTTAAAAAAAAATAATAAAAACAAAGATTAACATCAGAATCAGCATTATAGATTAAAATATGCAAGAATAAAAAAGTCACAAAAAAGCCGGGCAGACAGTGTGAGGATCTGAATAATATTTTAGAATTGGTTTCCTCAGACTAATTTGATGAATTTCTGTCACAGAGATTGTCGTTTGCCGTGCAGTTTGAGGGAGGTAATAAGACCTGATTAATTGCCTGAACAATCAACGATCCGGCTCGTGGACGTTCGGAGGGGTTCGAAATTTGGGTCGGCTGTCTCACGGTTTTAGCAGTTCCACAGTGTGATTTCTTACGTGGCTGTTCTGAAAAGATACATCATGAAGTATGGTGAGCTTGTTTTGATACCACTGGAGTGGTATTCCACATGTTGCAGCTAAAGTTGTTGTCTCCATCCACACTGCTGCAATATTAAAGTGAACTTCAGTGAGGAGGAGACACAAGATGTCTGCATCTTCAAGCGCGTCTCCCTCACTCTACTTCTCTTTTTGCCTTTCACAGTAGTGCACAAAGAAATGCTGCCTTTCTTTTTGACAACTTTACTGAAATTGTGCACAATGGACAAAACTGACCGGGGTTCTGTGTGAGCACCCACATCAGTCTGAACAATATGATCATGAAAGGCTCAGGTTCTGCGTTAACTAATGATAAAAACTAATAAAAACTGTGTCCGCCCAGCTTTACCGACTTCATTCAGAACTTTTGATCGTATCGTGTGGTCTTCATCACCAGATGGAGTTTGCTTTGTTGTCATGTTCAAACCTTCCATTATTCTGAGTTTTTATGACTTGTTGTCCACATTGGCTGGTTATGACAATCAGAGCTGTCACTTTTTATGTGAAAAATGAGCCACTGTTCGAATGTTGGAAGGAATCAAATGTTAAATGTGTAGTTTTTCAAATTAAATATTATTACCTTATAAGGGCGACTTGGCATGTGGGGCACACTAAAATGCATGGCATGTGCTATTGTACAGTCAGTCAAAGTAAAGTGATTGTGTTCTTTGCTTTTGCTTTCATAACACCAAACCATTTATGAAATAATGTGTAGATGCAGCCTGGATTCTACAGCATGGATGGAAAAATCTCAGGCAGAAGTAATAAGGCTGTTTTTCTGTCTTTGTATTACATAAGTGCCTTACAGCAATGTTAGCTTGTCACTCAAGTGGGACAGGTGAGATACTGCGAGTTTACTAAACAATATACTCGGATAGGCTGAGTGGGTTGTGCACTTTAGAAAAAAAGTGACAGCTCTTACATGAGCTGTCAGGCTGAGTTTCAGTATAGTGTAGTTAACTACTGTTTCAAAATAGCTTTAAATGAATTACAACTCTATGCATTTGTCTCGGTGCTATAGCTCAACTATTTCCTCTGTAATGTAGCTTTCATCGCTCTAACACTATTCCAAATAGTTTCCAAAGTCCTTTGATAAAAATAGCTTGCATGATATCATATTTGGTGTTAATTTGGGTTGACATTGAACCACCTCTCGCACATCACCATCCAGTAATTGCTTGCTGAGTATTATTAAAAAAGATTTCTATCAGTGTCTTTCATAAGTCAATGTCAACTATTTTAAAACAGATCAGGAGCTCACCAAAAAAAAAAAAAAAAAAAAAAAAAACTATGACCTGCTGACTCAGTTTTAGCTCAGACTGAATTATTCTGCACTCGGATCTGATCAAGCCTAGTCAAGCTCTTGTCCTACCCATCTCCAATTTCTGTGCTCCATGGTTCACTTATTCTCCGCTTTTCAGTATCAAGCCAATTCATAACAACATTCAGTCGTGTCAATATATTAATATTCCTTTTGCATTCTCTCGCCTCACCTCTCTCCTCTCCGCAGGCTCTTCCTATTCCACTTTCCTTCAAATCCCCCACCCACTCTCCTCCCCCTTTCTCTCCCACTGTCTTCTCCATCTCTGCCGCCCTCTCCAGCTGAAGTGCTGGCTCGACTAATTAAAAGCCTTAATCAGGATTCATAATTAGGTCTAATCAGTGCCTTGTACATCATTCCCTTGCATTCCTCCTTCGCTGGTGGTGAAGGCCGAGATGCTTATGAAATAATTTTGGCAACTTAATGCGTCCAAATGCGGAGCTGGGAGCAGGGCTTCAGTGAAAAGAGAAGAGAGAGGAACATGATTAGGACCGGGCGGCTGATTGCTTCCCCTTCCTCCCTCCCTCCCCCCCCCCCCCCTCTGGTTCTCCACTTCACAGATTCAGATTTGTTCTCTCTCTCTCTCTCTCTCTCTCTCTCTTTCGTCCCCCATATCTTTCTGCCCTTTTTCTCATATGCGTGTGTGTGTGTGTGGTGCCCTCATGACAAGACAGTGGGGTAATAAAGCAGTCGGCCTCCCAGATTACAGCTCCCTCCTCTAACTCCGCCGCATCCACCTGCTTCATTACAGCTGAGGCCGCAGCACACTAAACCCTGCAACAGCCTCTCCGCTCTTTACTGCCTTCTGTCCACCTGAGCTCTCATCTGTTAGGATTAACACCCAGCACAATACAGTACAGGAAGAGAAAATAATTATACTGTTCATTATGCAAAAGGCCTCGGCGCAGCTAAGACTACAGCCTCCTGGTTTATTACCCCTGTCTGCGTGCCGCTCTCATCACTTCTACAAAGTAGGAAAATGATCCCACTGCAGAGGAGCTGCTCCTTTTGAATCTCGCTCGTGTGTATCATTGTCGCTTGTAGAGTCCCCGGCCGTGCAGAGCGTTTTTCTTATGCCAGTGTGTCAGCCTCCTGCTGTCTGAATAAGAAATAGTTAAGGGGGGGGGGAAAAAATTAAATCGCCTTCAAAAAGAAAAACAGCAAACAGTAGGAGTCGGAAGAAAAAAGGCGCAGAGAACAGATTTCAGTGTGGTGCTTATTCTGCCCTCTTTGTCTGCGCTGTCAGAAGCAGACCATTTAAAAAATATATACCAGGTGCCCAGGTACGTGCTCATGCTGTGGTACACACATGTAATCGTAATTATGATGACAAGGATTTTTCCAGGGAGCCACACAGAAATTTGTCAAAATTATGACACGGATTGTTCTGCGCGAGCTATTAGGCTTATAATGGAGCGGTTACCTTGACGACCGTAAATCAAGCCAGGTAGTGAAACAGGATGAGGGTTATCGGGGGCAAAGAAAAACTAGAATTGGTGTCATTTTCTAAAAAGGTTGCTTTATTATCAGAGGGTGCCATATGTGGTCCTGTGAGGTGCTCTCAGCATCTGCTTATCTGAGAAAAACACATTAGATTACAACTCTGTTTACTTTAACATGAGCCATAATTAAGAAAATGTATTTCATTTTTCATATGCTTGGTGTGAAGTCAGCTATGATTCACGTCATTTTGATAGCAGGAAGAGGCCATGTGCATCTAATCCCAATGAGCAGCATGTTTAACTAAATCTTTATGTGTGTGGTTTTTCTGGAACACCTACAAAGGATCTTTGAGTCACAGGAAGTTCATTTATCCAACCTCGCCTCTGCCGGTGCACCCAGAAGAAAGGAGTTGTGTTAACCAACATTTCCATCAGCTGTGGGAAACAAGCGGGTGAAAATGAGAGGAGCCTGGACAGAGTAAACACCATCAGCAGATAACATCAGCTGTCTGTTGAACACCGGTCGAAAACTAGTCACAGAATTGACCGAGAGGGAGTCAAGGTCATCGACCGGCAGACTGCGGATGGCCGGAGAGAGATCAAGGAGGCCGAGAGCACCCCTGAACCAAGATAGGGGTTACAATCAGCCTCCTTATACGGCCACTTTTTTATCATGTGACCACATGAAAGACAAGGCTCCTGCTTTAATCATCCCTCTGTCCATACTGGCCATCAAAAGATACCCTGATAATGTGCTTCAATTCAGAGAGGTGGAGGTGGGAGAGGGAGGGAGGTGTCTTTGGCAAAATATACGTACATAAATATATATTTGGTGAAGCTAGTGCAAAACTCTAGCAGTTTGAGTTAGTGTTGCAATTAATGATGGTGAAAGTTCCAGAATATAGTAAGCAGACATATGGATTCTTTCTGGTAATAAATCTTTGCAGAGGTGAAAATAACATTGACTTTATTCCATTATAATTATCTGATGCCTGTAGTTAAAGTTACTATGCAGATAAAGAGTTGAAATGCAAACCTGATAAGTCCCTTACATATGACATATTAATGTTAAACTATTCAACAATGTATTCACTGGTCAGTGGGGGCTCAACTTTGACTTTCAGCAGTATTCAAATCCTGCGTGCAGATTAACCCTTTAACACAAAATGTATCATATTTGATGAGTTTTTGAGACCTCTGCATCATCAGTGTGATTTGTTTTTCCTGAAAAACCTGATGTATACAATGAAAATACCAGAAAATACAGAATGGCCAAAAAATAAATAAAAATGCTGAATGTAGCAAAAATTACACAAATTAAAAATCATATATGCGAATAGATTTTTTTTTGTCAGATGATTCAGTAAACACTCCAGTTAAAAAAAATAGAATTTTCTGGCAATTATTTCTTGGTTCAGACTTTACAGGGTTAAACCATCAACAATGTAATATGAAAGAGGCTATTATATTCTGTAGCTTACGTGTTAATGATATTTCCATGCTTTCGCTGCAGTGTTTTCATTTGTGAAGTATTTTTGCATTACTGTCTTGCTTTTTTTTTTTTTTTTTTTTTTTTTTTTTTTTTTCCCAAAAAACCTTTTTTTTCCCCACACCCTTCTTTCCCCTACCCTCCCTCCCAAAAAAAAAAAAAAAGCCTC
>JBAJHX010000042.1:12748687-12774367 GCA_037176925.1 Amniataba percoides | reverse complement strand
TTTCAGTTTTCCAACAGCACCGGGAGTCTGCGCGCCAGTTTGCCCACTCCACCGCGTGTGCCGGCGTGCCTGCCTGCCTGCCTGCGTGTGCGTCTTTGTGTGTGCGTGTGTGTGTGTGTGCGTGCGGTGGACTCCAGCTGGTGGACGCAGCAGATAAAGGATGATTCTGGGGTCCATCACTGAGGCCTTATTCATCTTCCATTGGGGGGTGATGTGTCATCTTAAATAATTGAGTAACAAGTGTCCAGACTCTCTCCCCTCGGTGTCATGCCTAACATCTGTGCTTGGAGCGCTCCAAGTCTGCGCCGGCACAGCTTGGCTCAGATCTGTCCTTTGTGACGGGCTGCAGTGGTGGAAACTAGTCAATGTTTCGGTGCGGGTGCAGTCAGACAGAAGCCCCATCTGTGGTTTAACAGTTGCATCCCCGACAACATATCCGTATAAATGCTCATCCGATGTTCATCTTCCTTCGCTGTGCCCTTTTTAAAAAGTTGATTAACTTAACTTTTTTGTCGAATGAATACTGACAGCATTTGTACGACTACATTTCGACTCATTTGTGAGTCAAAGAAATAGCAAATAGCTTATTTTTTCCCATTTTCATAATAACTTTTCAGGAATGTAATCTACCATCTCCCTCTTTCTCGGAGCACGGCCAACGTTTGTATGCCTGCTGACGTGGGATCTCATTTTTGTTTGCAGTCTCCACAAAAGATGATGATGTGTTAAATATATCCCTCTGCCTCACTTGTTCCTTTTGAGCCGTTTTTGTCACTGTTTTTGTGCTTTTGTCATTGTTTATCTCCTCTCTAATCTACCCCTGCCTCCTCTTCCTACATGTCTCCTGTTCAGGTCCTTATCTGCGTCTATCTGCCTCTATTCCTTCTGTTTCCTCCTGCAGGTATTCTTTTTATTAGGTGCAAAGAAGGCGAGGCTGCCGAAGTGAAAACAGGTTGCCAGCAGATAGACTACCTTTTGAAAATAACATTCCCTGACAGACTATACATTGATAAGCAATTTAATTAATTTTCTTTGTTTGATGTTTTGACTTCATTACAAAATTAGTTTTTTTCTGTGAGCCGACCCTCGTTGGTCGGTTCATTAATTTTGTGGAGGAAATATACAAATTAGATTATACAGCAGATTGCAGCGCACAAATTAGATTACGGAAAATTGGATTCCTTTAGTTTTGATTCATAATTTAAAAGTGGTCGATAGTTTGCGTCTTGCTCTTACTTGCTGCCTGTGGTTTGTTGTAACTTCGTTTTTTTTTTAAATTTGTCTTTGACTTGAGGGTCCGAAGGCAATCCACAGCATGTGATAATGTAATGGTTTCAGAGATGGTGCCGGGATTTCTTTTGGCACCAAACAGACATCTGCTTCCTCTCCTAATTTTTGATTGTTTATTTCACTTTCGTTCCCTTTAGTTAATTATTAAATGGGAGGATTTAAAAAATAAGGGGCATTTGATGCCTACCCTCCGGGCTACACACAGTATTCAGAGAAAGGGAAGGTCAACTGCAATTAGTTGTGGAACATATTTATAGGAGAGAGGTGGTAAAAGCAAAGAGAATGGCAAGCAGGGCTGCAGAGAAAGAGCAGCGTAACGAGAGGTTTCAGGGCAGGAAGGGGGACAAAGAGACGCAGGGAAGAAAGTAAAAGTGCAAAAAAAGTGCGGAAAGTAAAGAGAGGGTGGCCTGCTGAGAGAGCGGGAGATTGACAGACCTAGTGGAGGGATGGAAAAGGCCTACCTTGGGAGTTCCAGTCCACACTAGTTTATTAATTCAGGCTTTGTTCCTGTTTTAGACAAACAAACACTGGAGACGGAAGAAGGAAAATAAGACTGTGGAAAAGAGGGGGGAAAAAACTAGAGGAGAGAAAGTTATACACAAGATAACGCAACAACTCGGGGAGCTAGAGGGGGAAAGAAAAGGCGAGAGAGAACAACAAGTCCCCACATATTTAACCTCTAATAATAGCTTCTGAAATACCACAACTACTTGTAATCAAAAAGTAGATGAGGGAGGAGAGGGAGCCGGTCGGCCTCATTGATTCTCCTCTGCTTTTTCGCCTGAAGTTTACAGTATGAATTGGTAAGGCGGTGAGCGATTGGATTTCTGAGCTGTGCAATTGTTTCACTGTTTATTGTTGATAGATATTAATGGATTCAGGTTGCGAGCGATCTCTCCGCCGCGGCGCTGTCCCACAGAAGAAGATAATGCGGCGAAAAATCCGAAGCAGGCCCACGTTCATCGAGGCACGAGCCACACGCGGAGATCAATGGGGTGCGCCGTGCACAGGCTGCTGAGGTCATCGAAGCCCTGCTCAGTGCAGCTTTTTTTTTTTTTGCATTCAGCCACGCATACATACAAGCTCTGCGGAGAAATGATTCATCATTGTGACATCATTTCAGCAGCACGCCTGCCACTTCAGGTATCCTTCAGCCAGTTGTTTTGAATTCCAGTGCGATCATGTTTCCCCCTCGGATGTTACGGGGAGCGGAGCGAATGTCTGTGACTCGCACTGGCATGCCTGGGAGGGAGAATCATATGGCATTTTTTTTCCGCTGTGACATGTCCAATAGAGGCTGGGTGTTTTTTTGGGGGGAAAACCACCCCTGTTGCTGAAACAGTCGGTCCATTAACTCCTGAGCTACAAAAACGAAGTGACGTTAGTTCTGACAATCAATTAAACGATTTAACGCCGTAGCAGTTTTGCTCATCAAGTCATTTATCAAGCAAAAAATGCATTCGAATGAGAATATTTGTTGTTTTAAGAGATTTGCCGCATTTGTTATCATGTCTTAAAATTATTCTTATTGCGTGGAACTGTGGTTCAGGCAAAGTGAGCGATTTAAAGATGTCACCTTGGGCTCTGGCAGCTCACTGTGAGTATTTTTCAGTATTTTCTGACATTTTAAAGACTGAACGATTATTGAAGATAAGGAGAATAAAAGGCTCTTCACGCTTTGTCCGATGCAAGCATTTAATGTAAAGCCGAGCGGCTGGTCTCCAGACTTTCATCAGGGCAAATGAGCCATTTGATTTGTTCGGCCTCCTCGCGCCTTGAGTATTGTGTCGTCGTGAGTGGGGCGATCTTTTCAAATGATTCATCAATAATGAAAACCATTGTTAGCGGCGGCCCTGGCCAGCCCCAGGTGTCATGCACAAAGGGTGATATAAGTACAAGTCATAATCCATCGACCTCCGCACTACATTGTCCCCAGCTCGACTGAATGGGCTGGTGGCTTTGGGAAACTGTTGTGAGGTTATTACAGGAGTAGTTCCACTACTCTCGACCCCCTCCCCAAATTGACAGCTGTCAGGACAGTTAGCGGGTGTGGTGAGCGGTAGGTGGGACGATCTGGCCTTAAGGACCTGCCTTTGTACAGCACTCCCAACTCTTCAGCTCTGAGGAGAGTAGACACTTTTTAATGAGCAGCAGATATTGATGATTCATGAGTGGTGTCAGTCGGTGTCACCGTGTATCAGGTCTGTATGTATTTTATGAACATGGCATTGTTTAACCTAGTGTCCACCTTCTCACCTCTTTCAATCATTCAGTATTTTTCCCCACAGCCCTTTCATGTCGGCTTGCTCTGTATTCAAAAAGGTCTCTCTCCCCTGTGTTTGTTCAGGACTGTGGGAGAGAGAGTTCAGGGAGGAGACCACAGATCTGCGGACCTTTTTGGGGAAGAAATACACCAAAGTGACGATGATGCACAGAGCAGGTAAAAAAAAAATAGTCTGTCGTCACTCCTGCCAGCAAATAAACACAGGGAAGAGCAATTTCAGCTCTAAAATGGCTTGAACATCTGTAACGTCCAATCTGCTTCCCTCCTATTTATCACTGTGTGCCTTATGATTTATTAAACGTGCCTTTCATATTTTATGTAATGTCTTAAAACAACAAGGCAGGGTGAAATCCTGCAGTAACAGCAGTAGATGTTGAGGGGATACAATGTATTCTGTTTAATATATTAAAATGTCCTTTCAGTTCATGACAAAGGTTATTTCAGGTTTCCTGTCTAAGGTTTGCAGTCACATCATCTTGGAATGGATTTCATTCAACTCTGAGTTCGCTCGGGCAGGTGAGAACTCAGGTGGCACCAAATATGTGCACCTAAAGCTGAAAGCGCCCGACTTCCAAGAGAGCTGCCATCGAGCGCCAGCTCTGAACTATGACTGAAAAGAAAATCTGTTAGATTACGACAGAAGGTCCCCCGGGTCTCCAATATTTCCTCAGTGCCTCCACCTGTCCTTGTGTCCTCCAGGTTTGTATCGTCACTTTGAAGACGTGGAAAACATGGTGCAGGTCCTGGAGGTGCCGCTGTGGGCGGGCAAGGCCAGCGTGGTGCTCCTGCTGCCCTTTCACGTAGAGAGCCTGGCGAGGCTGGAGAAGCTTCTGACCGTGGAGCTGCTGTCCAAGTGGCTGGAGAAGGCCAGCGTCATGAGTGTGACCATCTCGCTGCCCAAGGCGAACATCAGCAGCACGCTCAGTCTGCAGGTCAGCACAACAAAAGACTAGTTTTATCCACAGTTTTGGTGAAACACTTTGAAGAATAAGTGCATGTATATTTTACGAAGTGAGCACTCAAAGCAACAATTATGACTTTAATTAACAGTCATCATTAATTATTAACTCACACTGTCGTACCTTGTTCCAAAACACACCACAGTTCTAAGTAAATCGCACTGTAATGTTTCTGTTCTGATAAACTGAGCTCATGTAATCCAGGTGGCAGGCGCAGTGTCTCTGATGATTCCTTTGAAATATGGGCACAAAGGACTCGGCTTATGCCTTGTTCCTCACCTAATAGTCTGAGAATCTCTTGGGTACGCCGGGCTCGTCGCGTGGCCTCCAGTATTGCTGAGTTCAGCTTCTCGAGAACCGCTCATCCACACAACCTTGCGCTCGACGCTGCACTTCCGTGGGGCCCCGGCAACACGCGTTGTGGAGATAATTGGAGGACAGGCATGCGGATACAGAAGCTCCTTTTTCATTTATAGCTGAGTGTCTTTTTGCAAGTCACATCTTCGGGGTTTGTGGTTGCATCCCTTTTCTCCCCCCTCCCTTTGGTGCACACACGGCTGCAGCTCCTGAGTTCTTCCCCCAAGGGGGCCTCGGCTTGGCTCTAGCAAATCCTTGGAGTGTGTGAACAGACAGGTGCTCCATCCCCTCCAGACGCAGTTGAATTGGCCTAATTTCCAGAGCGGCCTCACTCGCCCTGATGGAGGTTTGTGTTGTTTCCTTTTTAGGGGGATCTGCAGGTGTTTCTGTGGGAGTAATACTAGTTGATTCTTTCTCAATTGCCCCTTTAATGTTCCCTGCATTAGTGCCTGATGTAGCAGACTCTGGAGATGTGCTTTTACAGTGCATTGAACATGCGGTGCAGATGTGGTTGCTCAGCTTTTTTTAATACTGTAGCGGAATTTGATGGAGTGGATCCCGCGCGCAGCCTCGACTGTAGTTTCTTCTTTTAGTTTGTATCTTTCATTCATTTCCTGAGCCCATGGCGCCGCATCATTTTTCACCACACCTGATACGGTTTCTCATATCGCCAAGACATCCAGTCATCATTCTCATTGTTTCTTTGCCCTCTTCCTCCTCTCCTCTCCTTTGTTTTTTTTCCCATGTCTTTTCTTCTTCTTCTTCTTTGTTCTTTGCCTCTGCCTTGGCCCGCTCCTCCTCCTGACGCGCACTCCGCTTATCTCGGTTCGCTTTCTTTTAAGAGTAATTTTTCTCTATTCATATGTCATCCCTCTTCCTCCTCACTCGGCTGCTCTTTCTCTGCGCTTCCTCCACCTGTGACCTGTCTTGCCTGCTTTCTCTTTCTCTGCCTCTTAAGCGCTTTCAGTAAAGACGCGGCAGCGTGGCCCCTCCCTTACCGTTCAAAGTCTACTCTGACACAGGCGAGTTCAAATGTCACTCCTTCCCACACTTCTCCACTCTCCCTTGAGTTAATGGGCATCCAGTGGCACGCACACGATTTGGCTCTAACAGCCTGTAGTGGGGAATCAAACTTGGCTGCTAGGAGGCTAAGAGGGTCCTGAGGATGACCATGACCTGTAGCTGCTCGGTGGGCTTCCAGAGTCTCCCACAGACCTCCCTTTGCAGGAGCACACCTGTCCTGCCACAGCCCAGCTGGTCGTCCGCCTGCATCTCTGCTCCTGTTAACCCCAGAGCCAGCAGGCTGCCGGTCTGAGTCAGGAGAGAGGAAGCCAGGAGGAGCGCCAGGCAGACAGGCAGCAGCTCAGTGGCTTCCAATGCTAATGTGAGTGCTCGGGGGTTGTTGAGGTTCACACAGGCCAAGCTGGAGGCAACGTCGGGCCGCTCACTGTAAGGTTGGAGAGTTGTTGAGCTGGTGGAAAAGCACGTATTTGACCGGGCCACATGGCCTGTAGCGGGGGCGAGGGCACAGACAAGTTGCGAGAATCACACAGACCTCCACACCTTTGAGAGCGTCATGCTGGCGTGGGTCACTGCGAAAAGAAAGTTTCCTTTTCGAGCTAATTGTGCTGACATGAGGTGCAGTCATAGTCCTTCAGGTTAACTTTCTTCATTTGCAGCAGGGATGTAACTATCAAGTTTTTTGATATGACATAATGTGCATAGCTTACGAAAGTTTTTACCTTTTGAGACCTAGATGACCGAAATTCTGATGAGCCTGGTTGAGAAACTATAAATAGATTCATAGATGAGCTTTAACATGCTGGTGGTGCTGTTGGAAGTAGAGAAACACTCGGCCCACCTGCAAATGCACAGCGGTGTTACAGAGTGCAGACTGCGGTTTGCAGTGAGCACGCAGACCTGACTGTGGCCAAGTTTGCTTTTGTTCTGTCGTCGGGGTACTTACAGAATTAATGTTAATTTCGTGGCAGCTGCTGTGACCTTCCAGCTGCAAAGCTTGCCATTCGCCAACTGGCGAAGCCGAGAAGCTGCGACATGAACGTGTTGCACCCTGCTCTTCTCTGCTAATAAGAAAGAGAAGAGGAGGAAAGTTCCTGTAACAGATTCTCCAGCTCATTCATGCGTCTGCAGTATGCAAGAAAAATGTTCTTGCTGTAGAAACCTGGCTGTTGTAAAGTAGAGCAGGTGGAAGTGAAAACGCAGAAGAAGAAAATAAGAAAAGTAAGAATGATATTTAAGAGGATCCTCAATTTTGATAGCTGCATTCATTCTGCATGCTGAAATATCCAGCCTTTTTTTAATCATTGTACTGACTGTACAGAGTACTGTCATTGTTAAGCCAGCTAACTGTAACTACCAAACCATGCGTGCTCTGACCGCTGCATGGAGGGTGCCTATGGGCATGTAAATGTGACAGCTTATACTGACTAATATCAGAAGCCACTCTCTTTTTTTCATGTGGTTTCAATAAGTCACGCAACCTCTGGAGCAGCACAGTTTGTTTTTATGTGTGTGAGTGTTTTCAGTTTATCTGCATGCATCTTCACCTTAATCCTGTCTATTAATTCACGTCTGTGTGTGTCGGCATGCAGCCGCTCTGCCTTTAAAATGTGAGCATTCAGCCCGGAGTCAGAGATAGATGCAGTGGTTGGTGATAAGAGTTGTGGATGAGTGAGAAGGACAGAGTAAGAGAAAAAAGGGAAAGAGAGAGAGGGAAAGGTTAGTTAAACCTGACAGATGCAGGGCATTCTGGTAAAACCTATTTCCCCAGGGCAAGGAACACTGACTGGAAACTATTACCATGTCCCCTTTAGATGTACATTGTAACCCCATCATGGACTGATGAAATCCTCTTTGCCCTCTTTCTAGTTTAACAAACATCTCTCAAGAGTTGCGCTGCCATGTTATTCCGCTGGCCATGCCCTGAAGAACAAGCTTTTGACATTAACATCGTCGCACACCCGGGGGAGGAGGCTGTAATATAGAAGTATGGCTCAAAACTCCTTTTGACACAGCGGTGACGTTGGTGGCGAGGGAAAGAGCAGAAAACACACTGTTGCACAAATCCTCTTTTGTCTCCGTGAGAGAGCTTTCGAGACTGTAGAGGAGTAGCTGTGCTTCTAGCTTATTATGTAACCTGATTATGAACACGCACTCGAATGTTTTGGCCTCTGTTTGTCCGACTCGTCATGAGTCGTCTCCCTCCGTGTGCTCTCTCAAGAGAAAGGAGCGCATTTCAGGAATCATTACGAAGGGGCCGAAGCTCCCAACGAAGCCTCAGCCCACGCCGATCTCGTCTCATCCGTCTGTCCGGCCCTTCTGGCCACTGACAGCCTGCCATGTCTACTCTGATGATCATTTTTCCAATTGGGTCGAGGAAATAATTGCTCATCACGGTGCGTTAATACTGTTTACCACTGAGTCTGTCAGTGCCGTGGACTCTGAGATTCGAGGTCGGCATCTGGGCAAACAGGGTTCATAGTAGCAGCGTGCATCTATGTCAGCCCTAACATGTGTCTACTTTGTGTGACACAAAGGAGGACTAACGAAAATGTACGCACCTCTGAGTCGTGCCACCTCCAAATGCAGCCATTCCCTCCTCCTCTGTCCTCTTGTGCCTTATCAGTCGCAGGGATCCAATTCCTTTTTTTGTAGGTCTCACGTGTGCCTGTAATACGCCATCACTCAGTGACTGCACATTGGCTCTGCTGACCTAAATAGGAGTGACATTCGGCAGGGAAGTGAGCAGGAGAGGTGGAGGAGGACGAGGCCGGTCAGTGATTGCTTGGGGACAAGGTGGAAAGCGTCACACAGAACTATAAATAGCTGCAGGATTCTGCCTTTTTTTTTTCTCTCTCTCCCTTTCCTTACGTTTCCCTATTTGTGGTGTTCTCCTCTGGTGAAGGGCAGACTGTGCTGGAGTCTGTAGCCAGAGACGGAGAACCCTCTTAACAAGCCTGGCCCAGAGGTCAGTGAATAAACCACCCTCATCGCTCTCTCCCTCTGTCTCTGATCCAGTGCTGACCAGGCCACGCACACACACACGCACACACTCCTAATGGTCGAGCTTGAGGTCTATTCTGGCTGTATCTCCACTCGGTGACTAAGACATATGAGTGTGCACCGGAGAGCTCACTCAATCATGGCTAATGAGGTCAAAAGGCCATCAAATATTTACAAGAGCACACTCCGCAGTATACAGTGTCGAGGGACAGCTGTTTTAACATAGCCACCACAGCCCAGCATCATATGAATTAATCAGATGTATTTCATGGCCATTAGTTAAATATCTCACTAAAAGCTAAGGCTTCTTTTTTCCTCTTTCATTTGTAGTAAAATGGCCTTGTGGAATAAAAAGCAGTTGATGTGTATATGTGAGCGCAATGAATGAGACACGGCGAGTGTATTGACCGTGCAAAAGAGGTAAAAGCCCATGTAAATAAGGTACCAATAGCGCTGCTGCTGATGAGACTCAATAAAGAGATGGAGAGGCTTTGAAGCCTCAAGAGAGCTGATAGAAAGCGAGAGGGTTTTTTTTTTGTATTTTTTATTTATTTATTTTTTTAGAAAGCTTACATCAAATGCGTCCATGAAATGGAGCCATGATGATGCCAGTGCCACATACTGCACACTCGGAAACCACCCACGCAGGATGTTAAGGGCAGTGCTGAATTAGGCGCAACACGTCTGTAGTTGCTTAAGGTGGCGACAGCTTGAAAGAATCACTTGAGAGGTTTGAACTGCAAAGGAGCACTGGTGTCTTATGATTGGTCGGCTGATTATAGTCTTAATGCAGGCATCATAATTGAACAGGCCAGGTCGCACACACTTTGTTTCAGCGTGGTGTCGGCGGCTGTTGACTGCAGGGAGATGAAATTGTTCAGTGCGCTGTGGTTAAGAGTCTGAATCATTTGCATTCTGAATCAATGCCCCGATGTTCTTTTTAAGACTTTTTTGTCCCTGTTTGACATATACACTTTTTTTTTTTTACATTAGTGAAGTGACAGTGAAGAGACAGGAAGCAAGGGGAGGTGACATGCAACAAAGGAAGGACACAATTTGTTATTCACAACTGGAAATGAGTCTGTTCACATCATATAAGTAGAGAGACGGTTAATGATAATCAAATAATGAAATATTTATATGTAAGGGAATAAATAACAATCACCAGAAATAGTTACATGCATACAAATAGTACTACACACAAAGTGATCTGACTTAAATCAGTCTATATTTTGTCATCTTTATATCATTTTCTGGAATGTTTCTTATTCTGTTCGACTGGTAAGATGTTGGTGTATGTAGTTGTTACTTGTGCAGTATTGATCTTTCCAAGGTTTTAATAATCTTAAGTTCTTTTCCCAGTTCTTGTCCCATAGTTTGATATAAAAAAGAGCCCTGTTCACCTGTTCAGAAGTAGTCTCCGTTTGATCCCTGCTTTTCTTCTCATCTACTTTTTTCCCCTCCTACTCTTTGCCATTATTAGGGCTGCTCTGTCTTTCTAACATCTGCCACAGTACCTCCTCACAGAAAGAGCTGTAACATGTCCTGGCTGCCACAACCTATCCCCTTTAAAACCCCCACAGGTACACCCAACAAGCTACTTAGCGGGCTCAACCATCGAGCTGAATATAATGTGATGCAGAGTGCCGCGCGCCTGAGGGTTGATGCCATGCTACCCCGGGCCTGGGTAGACTGCACCACTGTAGGCCAAGCAATGACCACACACACACACGCACACACACACAGGGAACCACCGGCTGACAATGCCCGTGGCTCTTGCTCGCAGACAAATAGCTCGTTGATGCTGTGTGTGAGGCATCAGCAGTCCGTCCGGTGCTGTTCCATCTAAGATTCATGCGGTGCCTCAGAGAGAAAGGGCAGCCAAAGAGCACGTCCCAGAGGTTTTTCTCTCCATATAATGCAGTGCCACACCTCGGTGGTGCACGAGGCCTCCGTAGGTTCTCCTCTTGACACCCCTGGCCTGTTTCCCAGTGTGATGCAACGGGGTCCCTTAATTTTTAAACACTTTGTAACTAAAAAAAAAAAAAAGCTTTTGCCTTGACAAGCAGAGTAAGAGAGTTGGAGAGGAAGATGAGGTCGGGTGTGTGGAGTTGGTTGGTGCTATTTATATACTTCTTGGTTGCACCTGCTCTTACTGTAGCCCCAGCGAGCCAGGTCCTTGAGGAATACTGGCAACAAGAAGGGCGGAAGGATGGACAACGGTGACAGGGAGAGAAACAGAAACCAGCTGCTTTCCTTCACTCTCACACACACACACACACACACACACACACACACACACACTCATCTTCAACAAAGTGTGGATTCCAGCCGGCTTAAGTCTTGTTAGATAAGAAGGGAAAAGATGATTGAGATGAGATTGAGAATTGAGATGATTGCCAATGGAGATCGAGAAGGCGATGTATACAGGGGCGAGCTGACCTGTCAAAGAAAAGAGGAGCATGAGGCAGAGGGGAGGGGCTGCATCAGGAGCAGGGGGAGGGGGGTGGATAAAATAGAGGCACACAGGGCAGATGAGGGATGGGGATGCCAGGCAAGTGGCAGAGCGGCGGACGAAGACAGTGATGTAGTGGTAGCAGGCGGGAGGAGAGTGGAGGAGCGGAGGAATAATGGATGAGGACAATAGAAGTGCATTAGAACAGGAGGTGGTGTCTGTGTCTGTGGGGGGGCTTTGCATGAGAAACGCTGGAATCGGAATGACAGATGCCTACAACTGTGTATACATCTTCTCATTTCATGTTTAGGCATAAGCTGACATGATCCGGTCTAACTTCCCCCTGCATGCACGTCTCTGGCTCGTAAATGGAAATACAGACATTCAACATGGATTATTACAATGGGCCATTAGCATGTGGGTTTAAGAACTGAAGAGCTATAACGAAGCGGTTTTTGAATGGGAAGCCAAAGTCAGCAAGGCAGCATCCACAGAACATTTTCATTTACCCGGACAACTCATCCAAATAATGCAGTCATCTCGCCTGCCGGTAAAAGATATTTCCAGTGAGGAGTTTAATCAGCTGAAGTTTAAACAATGCTAGAAAACAAGATCTTCACCCACACGTCTTCCCCTGCAACTTTCCTTCCAGCCGCGGCCCCCCTGCGCACATCCACACACACACACACACACACACACATACACACAAATCCGCACAGTCGCACACACCCACACATGCTCTCATCTGGCCCCTGGAGAAGCCTGTCACTGTGAGTGGCCCTCTGCCATGGGAGGATAAACTACCTGTCATGACGACGACTTTCTGTGGAATTCATATCAGAGGCAAAACAAAGGAGGTGCTGAGGTCACGGGGCATCACTCTTAAATTATTCATCCTCTGCTTCCTCCTTCCGTCTCCTCTCTGCCTGTCGCCCACTTTGTTCTGCCAGCTCACAACAAGGGCAACTGTCAGCCTCCTTCCCATGCTGAATTTTTTTGGGGATGGAAAGTAAATAAACACTATGGTGGAAAAACTCCTTTCGAGAAGTTACCCATCGACTGTCTCTGAGTCTTTACGTTGATCGCGTGGCGAGGTTCTGGAAAGGGCAGCGCAGATCTCCCACTTCTGAAGGTCGCGACATCATGAAACTTTAAAATGCGCTCACACTCACACTCGTCGTTCGGTCTCGCGTGCATAATTGATCGGCGTCTTGGCAGTTGCTGGTTGGCATACACTCGTCTGTACGTTGGATGACCTCGAGCCCTGGGAGAATTGATTCAAGGCAGTCCATAAACGCTGTCACTCTCTATTTTCTGATTCCAGAAAGAGTTGTCTGCTCTGGGGTTGACCGACGCCTGGGACCAGAAGGTGGCTGATTTCTCTGGGGTGTCGAACAAGAGCAAAGGGAAGCTCCACCTGGGCGGAGTCCTGCAGTGGGCCTCCCTGGAGCTGGCTGGTGAAGCCGGGAAAGGAGAGGAAAATCTGGAGGAGGAGGATGTAGAAAAGCCCAAGCTCTTCTACGCCGACCACCCCTTCATCATCTTTGTTCGAGACAACGCCACCGGAGCCCTGCTGCTGATGGGGGCTCTGGATCATGCAGAAGGAGAGGCGCTTCACGATGAACTGTAGCTCCCTCTAGCATCTATCTATCCCTGCATGTCTTTTTTTTGGGCTCTGTCTTGTTCGGCGCTCCCTCTCAAAGACGACACACTGGTTTCTAAGTCGAGACATTGTCATTCACTGTGGCACACTATCACATCAGACCACGGCTGGCTGTCATACATTGACACTGCATAGTCTAGCGCTGACTGACACTGACACCGCCATACCCGACACTGACACAGTCACACACACACACACACATACTGACTCCTACATGGCATACATGAATGAAAATACTGTACGAGACATTACTAAAGTTGACGGATGCAGCAAAAACACTAACTTGGAGAGACTCCCAGCGTTTTTTTTTTTTCCACCTCCCACACATGCGCACAGACACACATATACATGTTAAAGGCCTCAGTGATCAAGTCCACACAAAGCAAAATGACAAACAAGAGTGCACTGACAAACACTAACATGCTGACAAGCAGAAGTGGTTACACTGACACAACACTTACAGCAGCCTCAACAAAGAACTTTAACAAAGAGAGACTCGCAGTGACACTTGAATCCTCTCTGTCAGGCAAACACCAGGGCAGGTGTTTGTGTGTGTGCGCGCATATGTGTGTGAGTGTGGGGTGACCGACAGATCAAGGGTGCCCTCGCGGCCGCTCTTGGAGCTGGCAGGGGCCTATGGCAGGGTCCCCTGGGCTGCATCAGAGGAAGACTGATGGATCGGCCAAGTGCTTATTGATGAGCCAGCTTAATGCTAATGGCCGTAATGAGTCACAACGCTTGTCAACAACACAGAGAGGATGGGGAACCTTTTAATCTCTTAATACCATCAAGAATCAATGACACCGTTATGCCACTGGAAACAAACATGACTGACATCGCTCGACTTAAATGCGACAAGGTAACATTCAGGTAATATATTTGCTAATGGCAATCCAAAGAGGTATTGATTTACATTTGTATGTTTGCTTTTTTTCAAGCACCAGAGCGGATATTTGAGATATATGAGCTAATGGAGATACTGCTAAAGTGTGTGTTTGCATTTGATGAGGTGGGATTTACGAATAAATATTTCTAGCCTTGCTTTGAATCTTTTTTAAGTTGAGCTACAGTGTATTTATTGATGTCGTCTTCGACTGATCTTCATACAAACCAATCAATCATCAAAGCGTGTACTATTAATATACAGTGCAATACATGGAGATTGCTACAGCTCCATCTTTCTTGACAGCACTGACACAGGCTAAGACAGTGGTCCATTTTCCCCTCTTTTTTTTTTTTTTTTCTTCTGCCCTGAACTAAGTTGGCTGACACTGAGCCTCAAGGGTGTGTGGAAGCAGATTTAAAGCCCTGAACTAGCATCAGTTATTGAATTTTTGAGGGGCAGCACATGACTCGCAGTGTCTAGAAAGTGCAGCAACAACTATGTCAACACACTCGCCAAATGCCTCCAAACAAACGGAGGTAAAATGTGGGCCTTCCATTCCCAGTTGCAAAAAATACACAAAAAATATTTTACTTGAAAAAAAAAATGTAGTTCCTGCTTGCCATTGGTTTGAATACAATATTTAGCATGTGTCTTCAGTGTTATTTAAAATACAGCAACTTTTCTGTCAAACCACATAGGACTCTTACTTACTTAATACTTTTGCGCTGGCTGTCAGTGTCTTTACACACTTACATGCTGCATACAGCGTTTTTTGAAAGCAGAAATGTAAATGTGTGCTACATCTGTCCTGTTACAGCTCACAGTAACAGTGTCTAGACGCACAGCTGGTCCGTCTGACAGCATTCAACGAGTCTGTTCCTGTAACACCCCAGTAATACAGCTTTGTTCCTAATTTAGCCCACCGCACAGGTCTGCTTGGCAACAGTATGTGTCGAGCACGCGTGTGTTTGCGTGTGTGTTCATGTCCTGTTCCTGTTCGTGTGTGAATAAAGCTGCTACAATGACCTCTCTGCAGTGGCCTCCTGTGCAGCAGGGACTTGTAAAGGGCACCATACTGCAGGTATACTCCACGCTGAATGAACCCGGGAGCTCAATTTAGACAAGCCGATGATGGATCCGAGGCCGTCTGCTGTGAGCACATCAATCCTGCTCGTTCCGACACCGGCCCCCCGCCGACTCACCTTCGTGTTTCATTCAGTTCTGAACGCTGACAAACACATGCATGTCCACAGCCGCTCACAGGTAGCCAGATATAATCAGATTTAAAAGAAAAAAGGTAAAAAAAAACACAAAAAAACAACCCACTTAGGAGCTTTGTGTAGAGCTGCTATATGCACAGTATGTGGATATATGCCAGTGTAGTGATTTACTATGTTTTAGATAGGCATTGTACCACTAAATATATATGAGATACTTTTTATCTTCTTTTGTTTTGGTAAAAAGAAATTGTTTTACCTATTTAGGACACAATGCACATTGACCTTGCATGAGATGTAAATTTGTGCTGTATTTTTATCTCAGAGACTTTTGATTTGATTCCTTAATTGGACAACTAACCTACGCTTTCCTTCTGCTTTACAGTATTTAAGGGGACATTCCCAATTGGCTACAGCTGAATAATTCCTAAACCAAAGTGATTTGTTCAAGGCTTTTTGTTTTTGAATATAATTATGTTCTAAATATTACCTGTGTTCATGCCATCACGCTTACACCTGAAATGAAATGCAGTGTTCATCGTTCTTTTGGAGTCATCTCTTTTTTATATTTATCGACTGTATGTTTGTCTCTCTGGCACACGCTGTGTCCTTGGCGATGGCGAGCAGCATTATTTTGGACAGGTAATTGAGGTGAAATGTATTATGAGCTCTCTGCGATGATTTGACGCTATCGCCATCAGTGGAGGACTCAAAACACACACATTTACCCTTGTGAAAAAAAAGGGTTTGAAGGGAATTTAATGTTTAATCTCTCTTTTTTAAATAAAACATGAATCAGGAGTGGCACCGTGTGCTTGCAGTCTCTCCCGCTGCCTTGTACGATGGGTTCAACCCTTGGACAATCCGAGCGGCTGAAAAGAGGGTGAGATAGCGAGAGAGCACTCAGAGTCATCCCAGTTACAGTTAAGCACTTACCCTTTAGACGGAAATCATGCAAGTGGCATCGCCCAGCTGGGGGTCAACTCGCCAACAGGCGTGCTACGAGGGCCCCTCCATTTTCACCTCGCCCCTCGTTAAAAGCTTGAGATAGGTCAGAAGCGGGAGGCAGGCGCACGGTACGTGGAAAGCGGCGATGTTTTGTGCCTGTGTCCGACCACGGGGACAGCTTACTGACATTTCTGAGAAAGCCGAGGAGCTTCAGACCATTTTGCAGTGAGATGTGGATTTAAACCTGCACGGGGGGGATAAGATTGAAGATGCACTGCCTCCCCGTTTAGATAACAACATGGCCCTCAGTCATGAATGAACTTAACAAGTGTTTACATAGTTTCAGCAGGAGTTCACATGAGGCCTGCAGCCGGGATGTGCCCTCCTGCTACTGCTGATGTCTGGGGGAGGGGAAGAAAGGTTAAGTAGTGTAAAAACAAATCATTTTATATGAATTTGGGTAAATTGAGGAAGTATTTAATAATGAATTAAGAGCCTCCAGAGATGCAAAAATAAGATATTGTCTTGAAAACAGAGGAGATTCACAGAGGAGAGGCGGAAGTGCTGAAAATGCAGAGTGCTGTAAAAAGGATGGCACAGAAATAAATAGCAGATGTTTTTGTTACTGAAGCAGTTGGTAGAGTTTCTCTTTAGCAGCAGACAGACTCCCTCTTTAGGCCCCACAGACAGGTGCAGTCTGTCCATCCTGCAGGTGTGTCTGACTGACAGACTGCCCACCTGGAGCACCGTGAGGCCGCGATAAAAGAGGACGACCCGCTGTGCCTCCACCGCAGGCTTAAAGTAGACCCAACATTTTACTTCTTCTTGAGCTGTTTTTACAGGTGAGATGTGCTTTTTTTCTTTAATTTTAAGTTACCTTTTTAGTTTTTATTTTATTTTATCTACATTAACTTACTTTATGAGCACCGACTCCCTTAAATTGTAGTTATTTACGTAGTAGTTTGTTTTCTGGAAGAAAAATTAAATTAAACTCATTTAATCGAAAGAAATAATCTTATCCCACCTGTTGTGGGGCGAGTTGTGCTATGCTAATATGGTGCTAGCAAGTGTTTGCTAACTGCTAACTGTCAAGCTAGTTTGGCGATTGAAAATGCTATATAACATTAACATAAATATTTCAGTCAATAATTTTCCAGACAGTGTTGACCCAGTATACAGGAAAAAACATATATATCCTCTGTTTAATACAGAAAAAAACATGTTTCACTGTAACATTTTAGCATGCACTGTCAGAAGTAGTTAACAGCATAAAATGAATATTTTGTTCAGGTGGTTAGTTCAAGGGCTTCAGGAGTTTTGCACGCTGTCTCACTGACTTACTTGTGAGAAATGACTAAATTACTTTCACCTGTGCTTTTCTTGCTGTGGCTACTCAAACATGGCCTCTGGCACTCATGACATGCAGTCATTGTTATTGTGTGTTTGTTATTTAGTGAGCATCCACGTGCATGTTTGGATCCTGTGCTTTCTGACTGGTTGCATGTCCACGGAGAGAAATGCTTCTCTACTTGAAGACCTTTGGCCGCATTTTCAACACTCCAGGTAATAGACAGTAACTTGCCAGTCAGTCTGAATAAAAGCTTTCCACAAGCCAGAACAAGAGCTATTTGTGCTGTGTGGTTTTTCTATAAATGTGACTTTAAACCCCTTTAAAAGAAAGTGGGATCACTCCCAGCAAACCACAAACCTACATAAAAACTTTTGAAGGCTAAATATCACACAAAAGCTTTACTCTCTGTCACTATAGTCTATTGTCTTTTCCAGCAGCAGATAGTTCATCTGCCTGAAGCAGACTGTCTGCAGCAGCCCATATTAATGGTATTGATCATTGTCAACTTTTGCGCTTCCTCCAACCTCAGATCACATTGTTGGGTGGAGCTTTTTTTCTGGAGATTTTTCCCCCTTTCCAGTAAAGCTTTCTTTTTTCATTAGTCTCTTTCTCTGTTCTTCGGCCCAATAACCTGTCTCCTTTATTGCACACAGTCCTTAGAAAGTGACAACTTGGGAAACTGAATCAAAGTTTCAATAAAGCCCCGGACTGCTGTGGGCTTTGACAAGTGAGGTGGCCAGAGTGGAACAGTGCAGAATGAGACTGAAGGAGGACATATCGGTTCCAGAAAGATAAATAGTTCATGAAGCTGTTGACTTCACCATTTTATTACTTTTGTCTCTGAATTTTCCGCCTGCCTGCAGCTCTTTCTGCCCACAAATTATTCATCATGCTCCCTACAGGCCCCAGCTGTCAATCCCAGGATTAGGAGCTGGTAGGGAAGATGGGAGTTATACGGGTGTCATGAGCTCAGGTGCATGCATGCCGGCGAAGGATCCTGATAAAAATTATAAAAGCCATTGTGATGGCATATAATCACCTCAGCTTTACCTGGAAAAAGCCTGCTTCTTACTTGCTTTCGTGTTTTCCTCTTTTTAGTTCTTTGACCTTTCATCACCTCTGTTTTGAAGTTTCCTCGGGGGCGCTAGAGAAGACAATCTGCTACAACCTTTCTAGCTGCCTGAAGTCTCTCATGCTGACTATGGGAGGTCTGATCTGAAGGTAAATAATAATAATGGCAATACGATTGGACGTGTAATTTTCTAGGGCTACCTCATGTACGTACTGCTGGCCATTTCAGTTATTAATTAAGAGTGTAAAATGATTTGATGTACATATTTAAATTATGCATGTAGAATTAAATCACTGTACTGAAAATTAAGTCAGTCTGACACACAAGGTGAAATCCATGTATTTCCTACACTTTTCCACATCTTGGTACCTTGAATATTCCTTTTTCATGTGGTGTCCAGCAAATCTTTGAACGACAAAGCATCTTGTAATTATCATTTTGGAAAAGAACAATCTTTTCCAAAATGCCTAATTATGTGATTACCTCTGCAAGGAAGAAATTGTGTGATTTCTCTTTCTTTTTCCCTCAGGAGTTTGGATTTTTATATTTACATTCATACAATAGTCAGCACAATTACATCAACCCTGAAGTCCAGACCACTGTCAAAAGTAATGACGCTGCTCAAAATAACAAAAGGAAAAAGAGAGAGTAATGAGCCTAGATGATTCTGACAATGTGAACCAGATGTAATTATGAAAATTGGTGTCCTTCAGTATATCATTGCATTTCATCTATATTGCATGTCTATTGAAGCGCTTTGTGTATATGTCATAGTATATACAGTACTACGTGTGTGTATCTGTGCTCACATATTGTAAACTACAGAGAGAAAAAGTGAATTCAATGAGAAGGCTTTGGGGCAGGAAGAAGTCTAAACTGTGCACCAGTAACCTGGTAAAGCCATCAGCTTGTTAATGGAAACCTTGTCAGAGATGAAGAATTGATGGTCGAAGTCTCCCAGCTGCCGACAGTCCTACTCTGCACGGTTAGAACTACTTTATCTACATTGCAGACGAATGTTAAACTGGAATACCGCTCAGTCATAGTCATAAGACATATGTTATTCAAGTGTTTTTCTGTAGTTCAGTGTTTGTGAACATGAACAACTCTGATCCTAAGCCAAAAACACAGACGTCCAGGATTCACCTGCTGTGTCATCCAGACTGTGCGTCATAAACAACGAGTGGAAGTTGGACTTTGCGAGCCACCAGATGTTTGTTTAAGCTTTTAGAAGTGAATGTGCGGTTTCTTCTAGAGGGATAATAACAGCGACGAACCAGAACATATGCCTTTATTCCTTGAAAATTACTCTTCTTTAAGTCAGTTCGGTTTTTACATTTCTTTTCCAATTGATTCTTAAATGTTTTGTACATGACAAGATATACTTTTTCCTGTCGTAACCTCATTGCCTAACCTCTCGATGATACAAACTAAACTTTTCTGTTGCATGGAAACCACACATAGTATGTGTTCAATCTCAGCACCAAGCTGAAAATCCTATATTAGACTTTGTAGCAGTGGCTTGATTTCAGCACAGCAGCAGGTTATCAGGTCAAGGCAGAAAATTGTATAAAGCTTTTAAACGTACAAACAGTTGTTCAGTTCTGGAAATCATCTTGTTTTATAGTCAAATTCTATATATCATAATTTGAAGAAACCCACCATTAATTTCAGAATATTGCTACTTTCAAGGGGCACAGTGGTGCCTGTGTGAAGCCATCCCATCTGTGTGGAGTTTGCGTGTTCTCCCTGTGTCTGTGTGGGTTCTCTCTGGGTTCTCCAGCTTCCTCCCACAATCCAAAGACATGAAGGTTAGGTTAATTGCCGAATCTAAATTGCCTTTAGGTGTGAATGTGAATGGTTGTCTGTCATTCAGTGTCGGCCCTGTGATTGACTGGCGTCCAGGGTGTACCCGCCTCTTGCCCTGAGATAACTGGGATAGGCTCCAGCACCCCCACAACCCAGTGTGCTCAGGATAATTTGGTTAGAAAATGGATGGATGGATGCTACTTTCAAATAATATTGGCTCTTGAACATTTAGTAGTCACATGTGAATAGACTATATCTGAATAAAAGCCCCAGCATAGCAACATTCACGTCAAATGAATACCACATACCTGTACATTGTCATTTCTTCCTCACACTACATGGCTGCTACAGCAGAACTGCACTTATCCTGAGTCTTTGTTGTGTAAATGTGCTCCGTTCAAACACCTTTAGGACACTTGGTTCAGTGTATACATGCTCAAATAATTAGGTTTCTTTCTAACCTTGATCTCTTGATCTGATGAGAAAAATTAGGTTTGTCTTTTCACATGGAGTTTAAGAAATTCAGCTGAAAGCCGGAGCAAATCTGATTACTGAAGTGCACGTAAAAGCGGTCGCTGTCCTACAACAATGACCGGTGCAGTAAACCCAGTTAGTCTTTTTCTTTAAACATTATCGCTGTTTGCCTCTTATCTCATTTTCCTTATTGTTGTTTTTCTCTCTCTCTACAAGTCAGTCTTTGTCAATTGTGCAAGAACATTTAAATGCAGTTAAAAGCAGAAAAATGGCAGATTTAGAGAAAATTGAGAGCAGGTTGAGCTTGCTCATGTGTGCTCAGTGAACCTGCACAGTCACTGTCCTCTCATCAATTGAGTTGATAGAAATAATTACGACTCTTTGCTGGGGAAAACACTGCTGGCATTTACATACAGTGACCCATAGCCCATTCTCTGTTGTGTTTATGTGTGTTTGTGTATGCGTGTGTCAACTCTAAAAATAACTGCTTCTGAGTGTGGGCAGTGATCACACACACAGACACACTTAAATTCACACACTGACACATGCACAGTTTGCCGTACCTGCCTGTTTGCATTATTCAACAAGACAGCTGCATGTATAATCTGCATAGTGATATCATTTGGGTAATATTGGGCGTAGCTCAGGCACCACCTGCTTGTGTGTTTAAATTTCTGGTGAGAAATGGGGCCAGGTGGGTTGGGGGGGAGGGGGGTGTGGTGGGGGCTTCATAGAGTTAGAACACAGCCTTCTCCAATTATGAGATACATCGTTATAATTGGGGGATACATGTCATGGGGTGTAATTGCACACGCTTCTCCTGTCATTTCTCAGGGGTGTGCACAGTTGCATGTTGACACCATGACGCTAAATAACCAACTTTTTCTCTCTCGTCCTTGCACCCACCACCCAGCAGAAGTTATTAGTTCTGTGGATCATTCCTGGTCTAACCAAGGACTCACAGCTGAAGGACAGAAAGAGGAAGCTGTATAATTCCACCGAGGACACTTCCACCACAATCATGGCAGCTAGTGGAGTCCTCCGTGCCCTCGCAGGTAAAGCCGATGCCCCCCGCCCCCCTCACCACCACCTCCCAACCAAATGTAGCCGCAGTGGAGTGCTGCACCGACAGATAACGACTCAACCCCAGTGAGACATGTGTTATGGAGCCCTTAATGAAAGAGTTGTGCCCCATTGAGCCCTATAATGAATTTTCTGACATTGAAAATCTCAGGGGGGGGCTGCTTAATTCCTAAGAGTAAATTCAAGTAGCTAACACATTTTGATAAAGCTGTAGAGACTGAAAATAGTGATTGGATGAAACAGTTGTTTAGCTGTGTGTGTGTGTTTTAAATTGGCCATGTGTAGTTAGTTTGGTATGCATGTACCTGCATGTCCTCTTCAGAGAGGGGTGTTCCAACGCCTTTGTTCAGGCTCTTTATGCAGCCTTGTCCGGTATGTCTGATACCTGTTTAGCTTTCATCCTGACTAATGGAAATGTCAAAAACACTGTAGAAAGGCTGGACTGCCCATTCTCCTCAGAAGCCAAGAGATGTGAAGCAGAGATTGCTGCCAAGCCTTGTCAAAGACACGCACACACACACACAGCCGCAGTGCTATGCAGTATTATAACTGATAAGAGCTTTTGTAGATTTTGGTAATGATGTCCCTGAATACCAAGTGAGCTGCATCTAAAGAGACCCACAGGAATTAATAAAAATGTCTCCCATTTCATGGCCGCGGTGGTTTCCTGCTTTCGAGAGATCACAAAAGAGAATCACTGAATGCCATAATTTAATTATGTATTTCAGGGTGGCTCTGCATGTATTGCACTATTTGGAAATTTTGCGTCCCCCATTAAGATCATGCTCTTTGTCTTTGTCCTGTCATCCTTTTTTCTGCTTCACTCTTCCATTTTTCCTTCTCTCAACACTCTTCCATTTCTTCCCTTTTTTCTTGTTTCCAGTCTTTCATTTCCGATTTATCCTTCAGCCCTTTTTGTCGTGTTTTTCACGTCTTTTGTGTTCCCTTTTTATATCTCTGCCTCTCTTTACCACCACTCTGATTCATTTCTCCTCTGCATCACTGTTTTCTACATGGACAGGTGGCGGAACAGCTGGCCTACTATGTCCATGTGTCAGAGACGGTAATCACAGAGGAGACGTTTGATGCGGCAGTACAGTTTGGCTCAGTGCAGGGCAGCCCCACCCAGGACCAGGCAGTGTTACCTGTTTGAATGGCCCCCCGGTTGCCTTCAGCACCCACTGGAAAAAAGAGCATCAAAAACAACTATACCACCAACATGCTCTGCTTCCTCTGCCCCACAGGTGGGTACCTCAGTGGAAGACACATCGTCAGACAACACTAAACTAGGTAATAGTTGTAAAGAAAATTCTTCACCCCTATAATGACTATGTTTATGAGTCTCCTCTGTACAACATTAACTCGCCGCAGATATTCATCACCTCCATTAACATTTGCTCACCTCCCTCTGAACTCAGCTTTGTCCTGGAGTATGGCCCGCTAGTCTGTAGCTGTGTTCTGATGTTCGCTCTGCTGGCCTCTGCCTTTTTTTTTCTGTTAGCTGCAACTGATTGGCTGCTGAATTTTAGAGATTACAATTAAAAGTGTACAGCATGTGGTCCAGGGCTCTACAAGAAAACATAGCTACACCTCTGTCATCAGGGTTTTAATGGAAATTGAATTTCAGACATTTATTGCAGACCTTTTATTCATCCCCTTCTGTGTGGTTCCAAATCCATTATACTATACATTGTTTTTCTTTCTTGTGGTCCTTTAGAGGATCTCATGTCTTGTGTACAACCTTCTGTAAGAGCAGGACCTTTGATCAGTTTCACTAAGCTACCTAAAAACTATGTCCAACATATTTCCTCTTGAAAGAAGAGTTCATCACAATGAAGGTTATGGTACTATCCCCTTTGACGCAAAGTAATTCTGACAGCCATCCATTGATCTGCTTCACGTGAAACGACAAGCGCCTCTACAATTTGGACTTGTTCTTTCATGTTGCAGCCAAAGAGATGCTTTCTGTTGTTCGCAAAGCCAGAAAGGTAAATGCTGACGGGCTAGTTGAATTGAGAGACATACACAGGGGTAATCACACAGCATACTGGTAAGTTGTGATGGTTCAATTCTCATGCTAATTATCTCAATCAGCACAAAAATGCCACTGCTTTTCAAAGAAGCAACACACACTCACAGGCAGGCACACAAACGCATGTGCACACATCCACACGGGTAGTAAACAGAAATTGCACACCCACAATTACAACCTCCTCTACCTGACACAGCTCCATGTTTCCCGGATAATCAGACAAAGATTGGATAATCCTGACAGAAATCCTTTTCATTCCCGCAGCCCCCTGCAAATTCTCATTTTGCAATATCATTTTCAGTCAATCCACCAACAATCAAAGGCCTTTCAAGGATTTAAAATTCCTAGACTTTCAAATCACGCCTGTGGGGTAAACATTTTTTTTCTTTCTAGAAACTTTATTCTAAACTTCCCACATTCAAGAAGAATGAAGTCACAATGAGTTGCCCCCCAGTGACTGCAGAGCATAAATATATAGTATATGTAAATGGAGAACACAGGTAATATTATAGCTCCTGGGTATACAGATTTCACTCCCATGTCGGACTGAGTGGTGGCAATCATGCAAAGCACTCATTTGGCTCAGAGCGAGGCCGCACCTCAATCACTTTGTCTTCATTTCTTCACATCAGGCTCACAAAGGTTAAGTGACCATAGAAAGCATGTGCATAGGCAGAGACACACATTCAAATACGCTCGCATGCATCACAAGCAGGTATGGAATAAAACAATATCCACTGGCAAAAGAACACACACTCTCTCACACACACATTTCTGTCATGTTCTCCTTGGTGGCTTTGCTCGCCTTCTGTTCTCTGAGGTGTGCTCATTATTTCTCTTTCCTCTATCGTTTCCTGTTCTTGTCTAGTTTAGCTCTCCTATTTAAAGGCTAATGGAGGGCTGTGCATTGCCACTGGGTATGAGTGTGTTTTGATGATGTCCAGCTATCATCATCTTTCTGCTGCTCTTAACTGTTAGCGAAAACTGATAACAGGAAGCTGCGGCCTCACAAACACACCGGCCTTTAAAGTCCCTCATTAGTCTGGATGACCTAGCACGCACTTCCCCTCTGTTTTCATTCATGTACCTCTTCTCTCACTGTATGACAACAAAAGTTTTATTCATGTTTGGGACATGATGTTGTTTTTCACCCTGTGTGTTGTTTTTTTTCAACTCCCAAGTGGTACTTACGGCATATGTGGTGCGCTGTGGAATAGAGGGACGTTTTAGTGGCTTTCTCTTGTCCATTGCTGGTGAAGTTGTAAACACTTTCTGTTCCTACCGCTGAGGGTTGCAGATTGAAACCCATTTAATCTCAGTCCAAAGAGTTGCATATTTCATTAAGAGCTGGTTCCCTACTGTGTAGACACAGAAAATAAGAATCCCTCTCTTGATACTCTTACTCTCCACTTCCCTTATGTATGTGTGTGTGTGTGTGTGTGTGTGTGTGGGTGTCCGTGTATATATAGATAGATAGATAGATGACTTTGCTGCATCCATTGTATTTTGAGAGGAACACAAACTGTATTCTGGATCATTCTCATGATCTGACATCAGTCGCATCATCCAGTTAAAGCTGTTTGTTGTATGTGGGTGTGTGAGATGTAATCCTTCGTATAATTTTATTTTCGAGCAGATAATGCGTGTAGGAAGGTGTGCTGTACATCCCAAAGGAAGGCCCACAGCACAGCCCTGAGGAGGCCAGGAAGGACAAGAAGCCAGTAAAGAGAGTGGAGAGTAAGCCTAAGGGGCTCTGTGTGTATGTGTGTGCGTGTGT